>CATIWR010560440.1:0-97770 GCA_949677035.1 Omphalea diandra | reverse complement strand
CCCCCACTCGCCAACACATCACCCCATCACGCATTGACCGACTCTACTCTAGCTCCCACTTCAACTCCACCAACTCGCACAAACCTCTATGGAATTAGCTACATTCTACAAAACACATAAAAAATATATCTATATATATATGTATATATATATATATATATATATATATATATTATGAGATGATTATAATATACCTCATACCAACGACCTGTATCCTAGGTCGATGAGATGATGAAGGATCAACTGTAGATGCAGTATATGCATCATAGGCAGATGATTATGCAAGTGCAGCAGGTGGTCAAAGAGGTGATGGAGGTAAAGAATATACAGGTGATGTTGCAACTAGTGGAGCTAGAGGTGATGAGGTGGGTCGATTAGTCAGTGGTGCATAAGGTGACAAAGAAGACGACTTATCATGTTAGTCTTAACTAGTATCTCGTGTAGAACATTGCCTTGATGAACTCCCACGATATTAATCATTCCCTCACATCCTTTGAAATATAAAAATATGTACGTTTAGAAATTTTGTTACATTCAAGAAATATAAGATAAATATTACAAAAAAATTTGTGATAACACTACCTCTAATCACTATTGACGTTATGTAAATTAACATCATCATCATCATCATTATCATTATCATCATTACCATCATCTAATTCTTCATTTTCTAATGCATTTTCCTTATTGTCACTCTCGTCTATGTCAACTAATGAACCTGCTAGATCAATCAAGCTCATTGTTTGATCTTGAACATGAAGGTTGATTTTATGAATCTTTGTGTCATTATCTTGGAAAGATTCACCATTGACAATTAGAATTTCTACCACAAATTTAGCTTTTATTTTACAAACAGCCACCAATCATTCTTGTCGCACTTTTAAGCTAGTATGTGTGGCATAATACACCTGTGCTGCTTGCTATGAGAGGACAAATAGTTCATACTTATTAAATCTTTTTTTATAGTTCACATCACCAAGTTTGCATTACTTGTAAAGTATCGTATCAACATTTGGTCTAAGATCAAACCACTCGTAGTGGAATAAAATAGTTCTCTTATAGGGTAGTGCATGATACTATAACTTTATACCTTTAATTGATTGATCACAGTAGTCATTCTTATCAACACTATAATTTGTGCTCTTTATGAAAACCCCACAATTATTAGTTGCTCTTTTAGAACCATATCCTCTAAAATGAAATTTGTAACTGTTGACATAATATTCATGATACAACTTTATAGTACGTAATGGACCTTTTGCCAAATCCTTAATAAAAATATTGGTGACACTATTTGATCGATTATGTGCCTATAATTTATATTAATTAAACAACTAAGCATTCAATTGTGTTACACATACTTAAAAATGACGAGTTTATCTTGCATTTTATATACTAATATATTGATTAAACCAAATCATAAAATCATTTTCCATATACGCATCAACCTAATTATTAGCAATTGTTGGGTAACTTTATCGTAACCCTGACACATAAATCTTTCACATCATATGTAAAAATCAACAGACATTAGTATTTACAAGTGCAATTCCATATTATCATTGTTAAATAGAAATAAAGATGAATTCTTAATCAATAAAAGGGGCTACTTCCTCACATCGAAGTAGAATATATGTGTGCACAATATGATATTCTTTATCAGTCAATATTCTTGTTTTGAATATACTAAGCATCTCATCTTATTCTTCATAATCCCCTTTACATTCATCATTATTTCGAGGGAGTTTTTGATGTCATGTATTAATGTGGGCTCAAAGTGGTGTGCACATAAAGTTAAAGCTTCTTTAACCAAATATGCATTATAGATTAAACCTTCAACCTGAGCTATATTTTGCACGTTATTTTTTAACTTTCAAAGGTACCTTTCGAATGAATACATCCATCAATATTGAACTGGACTTGCAATTCTCGTTTCATATAGAAGATGAATTGTTGTTCCATGCAGTCAAAGAAGCTTGGGGGAAATATACGTTCAAGCTTACACAAAATAACATGAATCACTTACTTCTGTTGTCTCATATCATCCACATGTATAACAGTTGAAGTTAAATCCTTCAAGAAAAGGCTCAACTCCATTAAGGCTTGCCAAACATGTGCAGAAAGTAGTTCTCAAAACACAATTGGTATCAATAGTTGCATGAACACATGACAATCAAAACTTTTTAGCTCAAACAATTTATGTTTTTTAGTATCCACACATATGCCCATATTTGAGACATATCGATTTAGAAATCGCAATCCTTTAACCCATTCATATAGAGCCATTTTTTCCAATTTGTCAAGAGTGTAATAGGCTTTAGGATATTTTTTAGTTATGGGATCACAATCTAATTCAGCTTTGTGACAAAACTGTTTCAAATCTTCCATTAATTTGGCATTATCTTTAGTTTTTCCTTCCACATTCATTACTATATTAAACACATTATCAAAAATATTATTCTCAATTGGCATCACATCCAAATTATACTTAATTAGGTTAGTTTTCTAATATGGTAGATCCTAAAATAAACTTCATTTTCTCTTGCCAGTTACTTTTGAAATTAGTCCATTCGCTACACAACCATCCATATCAGTGACCTTTTGTAATCCTCATTCCTTTATCTTTGCTAATATCTCATCTCTTAATTGGATTGGTGGTGCAGTGGCAATCACTATTTTATTTTTAAGAAATGATGTTTTGTTCCTCTGAAATGGATGGTCATTAAGTAAAAATTTAAGTTGATTATCAAACCATGATGTCTTACCCTCTCTCGCCAAAGTAGAAGCATTGGAGTTGCCATGCAACAAGGACATGCCAACTTTCCTATTGTACTTTACCTTGACAACATAGAATATGCAAAAAAATCACTAATTGTCCACATCAATGCAGTACGTGGTTGAAAATTTTGCTTATTTAACACATCGTAGTTTTAAGCCCTAACTTCCCACAACTTCTTCATCTCTGTAATGAATGGTTGCAAGAATACATCCAACTTCCCTTTTGGATTCTTAGGTCTCAGTACTATCACAGTTAAAAACATGTATTCTTCTATCATACACATCAATGGGGGTAAATTATATGGAGTGACTATTATAGACCAAAATGAATATTGTTGTCCTAATTGATCGAATGGCTGAAACCCATTTGTGCAAAGTCCAAGTCTTACATTCCTACATTTAGCGATAAATGTGAGATGCATGCTATCGAAATGCTTCAGTGCTTCTAAGTTTGAGCAATGTCTCATTATGCCATCTTCTTTTTCAACATGCTCGACATGTCATCTTATATCTTTAGTCGTGGCTTTGGATGCATACAATCTTTGTAATCTTGGAGTGAGCAAAAAGTAGTACATTTTCTTATAAAAAACTATTGATTTTCACTTAGAACTTCCAACACTAGATGGCTTATAACGCGAAAATGCACAAAACTTGTAACTAAGCAACCATTATCTTCTCCCCAATAAAGCATACTACCATTCTTACAATAATGAATCTTTTATACAGGTAAAGGCATTCCTTGTACCAATTTCTTCATGTTATAAAAATCTTCGGTCATAATATTATTAGCTAGTAATAACTCTTGCATTAGTTGACATATATCATTATAACACCTTGTAGACATATGATGTTCTGCCTTAATGTTCAACAATCGAGTAACAACTGACAATTGTGAATAGGTACTACATCCAAGCCATACCTCTTTATCTGCAGCATACAACATATTATAAAAATATTACGCTTTAGTGTTTGATGCTTCCTTTACATCACTTACATGAAATGACAGACCAATAACATCAAATACCATTTCATGGTAACTACTATGAGATTCATAATCTATAACAAAAGGAAAATTTGCTTTTTTTGCACCAATTGATGTTCTCAAATCTGCTCCACATTTAGTTCACCATGTCTAGGCCATTGATAATATCTAGGTACAAATCCATATTTAGCCAGATGGTACTTAACTGTTCAACTTCATCATATCATCAATTTTGACACCTCATATGATTACATGGATACCTTATCTTATTCTTATCCAAATACTCTAGATAGTTGTAAGTAAACATTATAGAAGTTTTCTTGCCCTTTAAAAATTCTAGATTTAAGACCCATCAGTGAGCCTATGGTACATCTACTCACGATTAGTACTCATTATTTTGTACCTAAAATTACGTCACTGATAAACAAATATCATTATGTTTCACATTTGCAATCCCATGCCTAAGATTTATTCAATTTAATGTATTTTCAAGGTTTGAACCTAACCCATTCGAAATGCATTATCTATCGTCTCAATGCACTTATATAAATTTTGACATCATATCCTTATAGTTCTCTAAGTACATGATGTATAACATGTATAAACAAATGTGATAGACACCTTATCATAGGTTTCCTATTACATTAATCTACACATATTTCAATATGCACATGGAGAACAATATCATACTGTCAAAATTCATACTTATGTCACGAGTTTATTTAGACAATATATTTTCAAATTGTCTTATAAGACAATTTAGTGAATTACTCGCACTTAATGTGAATAATTCACTAAACGAGTTTCTAAATCTTACCCCTAAGAGTTTAATGAAATTTTGATGGAGTTCCAACATAATCAAAACATACCAAACTTCAACATGAGGTATATAATTGGCATCCCTACAAAAAAAAAAACTTCAAATATTTCTCCAACCATAACCTCAATACTACAAAATAACTTGTATGAAAACACACTTTTAACACAATCATTCATCACAAATCAGTATCACAACTCATTATTATAGATTAATAATTTTCTATATTTATACAAATTAATGTATATTTTATAACAATAATTAAACGAACATCACATTCCATAATTAAGAATAATATAATATAAAATTAAAATTTAATTTCTAATTAATGTACCAAATAAATATATATAGTAAAATTAATTCCTTAATTACTAATTTCCTCATAGATAACTAAATAAATTATTTTCCAAATTAATCCTTAATAATTACTTTAAAATTTTCAATTAATATTAAAATAATATCATAAATATTAATTTCGAATGTCTTAATAAATCTAAATTTCACAATTAATAATAAATTCCAATCAAATTATAACTTTCAAATTTATCATAAAAAATAATAACAATACTTAATGTCTAACTTTCAAATTAATTACATATTTATTCATTAATTTATATTCTTCTAATTAATTACAAATTTAGTAATTAATTCTCAATTTTCTAATTCATTACAATATCAAAACTTCATTTATTAGTTTTTATTTGTTATAGATTTAATTACAATAATTAATTTTCTAATAGATTAATTTTCTAACAAATTAATTTTCTAATTAATTAAATAATTTTCTAATCATTCACTATTTCAAGTATTCATATAATTTGACAAATTCACTATAATTTTCTCAAAAATTGAAAATGTCACTACATCAAATTTATTTCACATATTTCTAATAGTTCAAATATTTTTTACATAATTAAAAATTATAAATTTATATATAATAAAATATTATTCATAATTTTCACTTAAGTTGCAACAAACCTATTTAACTAAACTAAATAATATTATGAAAAATAAATAAAATTTCAAATATCAATATTTCATAATTCAAAATTTAACATTATTAATAAAAAAATATATATATTTCATAAATTCATAATTTCTATCATAATTTACAAAAAAAAAAAATATACAAATCATATTTCATAACTTCAACATAGTTTCTAACACATAATTTTGACATAAAACACAATTTCAATAAAACAACCTAAATAATATACAAAAATAATAATATTTCCTAAATCAAACTTAATGAAATATTATACTAAAAATTAAAACCAACACATACATTGTAGATCTTCAAGAATCTAAAGAGAGAGTCCAAACCAAACCAAGCTGAGCCATCAAATAGAACCACAAACCCACAAAATGGCACAACAATAGGAGGTGGAGCTGTGTGTGGGATGTGTGGCAGAAGGACAATGAGGAGAAGACGGTAGAGGAGAAGTTGATAGCCAAAGTAGGAGGAGTTGACGATGGTGGGAGGAGGTGTAGCCTTGGGTGGAGGAAGAAGAAAGAAAAAAAAAAAAAGGAAGAAAGAAAGGGGAGTGGTCGAGCTGCCTTAGGTAACCCTTATGGGTTAGCAATGGTATGGGTTATCACTAGCCCATAAGTGTCCGTCAGCCACAATGGGCCCACATATGATACAAACAAATTAGGGACAAAATCAAGGTTACAAAAAATGAAAGAGACTAGTAAGGAGGAAAATATCACAAAAACTTTAAAACCTGACATATTTGGAAACTGTCATAGTTGAACTTATTTTATTTGAACTTGTCATATATAGAGCTACCATATTTGGAATTGTCATATTTGAACTTGTCCTATTTGGACTTGTCATATTTGAAACTGTCATATTTGAACCTACCTTATTTAGACTTGATTTATTTAGAAAATATCCTTCATAAGGGCAAAATGATCATTTCTAAATTTTCATTTCATGTGTGGATCCTCAACATCTTTTGGCTCTGATACCAAACGATATGAATGAGTTTGATTTTTTGGATCCTAATTCATATGCGCACAAGTCCCAAGCTTCATTCTTAAAGGAAATTGTCCAAATAAGGCAAGTCCAGATAAAATAAGTTTAAATATGGCAGATCCAAATATAACAAGTTCAAATATGATAATTTCAAATATGGCAGCCCAAATATGGTAAATAAGACAAGTTTAAATATGACAAGTTCAAATAAGACAAGTTCAAATATGAAAGTTCCCAAATATGACAAGCCTTAATAAGACAAGTTCAAATATGACAGCTCAAAATATGACAAGTCCAAATAAAACAAGTTCAAATATGACAGTTTCCAAGTTCAATGGAAATTCATAAATGATCATTTTGCCTTTGTGAAAAAGATTGTCTAAATAAGACAAGTCCAAATAAGACATATTCAAATATGACATCTCCAAATATGACAAGTCTAAATAAAGCAATTCCAAATATGATAACTCCAAATATGTCATGTTCAAATAAGGTAATTTCAAATATGACAGTTTTCAAATATGACAAGTTTTGAAACTTTTGTGATGTTTTCCTCCTTTCAAAGGAGAACTCCTTGCAAGTCCTTTCCATTTTTTGTAACCTTGACCTTGTCTTTAACTTCGTTCGTATCACAACAAATTGAGCGACAGGCCAGGCCTGTTGCTACAAACTAGAAAGTTGGGCTCTCTAACCTAGCGACTGATCGAGCCATCACTAGCTTGGGGAGCCTGGGCTCCAGCCTAGTAACAATCCGAATAGTGGCTAAATTGGCCAGTCCGTTGCTATTTTTTAAAATTAATATTAATTAATTATTTTACATATTATTAATTCATTATTATAATTTTAATAATATATTATTCAATATTATTTCTTATTAATATATTATCAATATCTTATTGTATTCTTAATATTAAATGTTATATTACTATACTATAATATTTATCTAATATATACATATTATGTATATATTTATATAATATCTTAATATATTTCTATATATTAATTTTACTATCTTATTATTTTTATATACTATAATTTAATATTGACTTTAATATTCTCCTTTATATTATATGTACACTATTATATTTCTATATTATATTATAATTCAATACTATTAATTTAATTATTTAATATTATTATATATTTATATATTATATTATAGTATCAAATTGTAATCGAGCTGAGTCAATTGACTTTGTAAATATGTAACTAACTAGATTTACAAGAGCTTCTAGAGTCAAATATTTTCATACTTGAATTTGACTCTGTCAATACTCGAGTAGCTTGAGTTATGCTAGATTTGAGTAGTTTGCAAATTGTCCTGATTCATTATATCCATTACATTTAATATTATCACCTTTATATTATTTTATTATATTATAATTTAATTTTATTAATATATTATATTATTATTTTTCTTTTTTTATTTTTTATATTAGCAACGAAAAGTTGTCCTTTGCAAGTTAGCGACGAAAGTTGTCCCTTGCTAGATTTAGCTACAGATATTTCCGTCACAAAGACATTGATACCATTTTACCTACTAATTTAGCGACGAATATCCATCACTAATTATTGTTATTCCGTCACTAATTCCTTGGTAATTCGTTGTTAGTTAACTACAAAATATTTTATCGCTAAATCCATCACTAGTTCGTTAGATTTTTTTAGTGAAATTAATTCTTATAGTACGGTAAGGTTTTTGTAAGGTTTAAAAATCTTATACAACCTCTGTTTCTCAACCCACCAATTTGGTGGGTTGAGGAAGGTTGATTTTTATTTTATTTTATTTACTTTGAACTATTTTGAATTTTCTATCTATCCTTGTTTCTTAGTCATCTTCTTAAAACATTCATAAAAGGTATTTTAATAATTTAATTTGAAACATTCCTTAAACCTTACTCTCTAATCAAATAACATAAGATTAAATTATTAACCTTATCTTACTAAACCTTACCTTACTATACTTTAAAAAACCTTACTTTACCTTACCATATATTTTCTAAAATATATTATTAATTGTAATCCACAAAAAGAAAAGTTAAAAAGGTAACAAGAAAAGCTATCAACAAACAAACTCAAAGAAGAAATCACTCTAGAGGGCAACTGTAACAAAAAAAAAGAAAGGATAATTACTATAAGCCCTTGACGTTTGACTTATTTAACTAAGTCGTCTATCACGATTCAACATTATAATATATACCTCTTACGATTGCCTTGTTATACTGAATAATATTTTTCATTAATTTTTCTGTTAAATTCATATGAAATGTCAATAATACCCTTTCTTCCATATTAAATTTTCATTTCATACCACACTCTCTATTCTTTCATCTTATTTTCCAAAACTAACAAAACTAACATCATCGATCAAATCTCAAAACATTAAAGACCACATCATCTCCATCCATGAAATATAAAAAAATAAACTAGTAAACTAATTACAAAAAATAAAATAAAATGAAGAGACCAAAAAACTATGATAAACAAAAGCTCGAGGCTTAGATGAGATGACCTTTGTCCAATGCTATCCTCTACCATTATCATCTCTATCACTCTTGCTAAACATTTTGTTTTGATCGATGGCTCACAAAAGAACTCCAATCACTGAAAAAACTGAAACTCTCAAACCAAAAATCCAATTTGATGATGAAAATTTTTCAAAAAGCTAACCCGATAGCTCATATTTCGACAAAAAATGAAAAGAAATCGAATTTACCGTCAAGCCAACCTAGCCTTTGCGGCCACACTTCATAGTCGCATATGACCATTTCTCATTGTTTTCCTTGATGAAGTTTTGTACCATTTTGGCCACGCAAATTGAACTTGGCTCAAACTTAGCTGAGCCATTTTGTGCCATCCTCGTTGAAACACCTTTTCGACAATGGAATTTCTCAGGAATTAGAACTCAAAAAGTCGGTTAAAACACGATTTCCCCATAAGCTGTGTTGACTCTAATCTAGTTGGCTCCCCTGGTCATGTGAATCGATTGGCTGGATCTTTATTTATAAAGGAATGCTTAATGTCATCAACATCATAAGAAAACAAATCATTGTACCACTGCCATCAATATAGTCTCATCTTGATCATTAGTTCCTGAAATTACCAAACCAAAAGGCTTTTATGCTAATTAATAGTATTTTTCTTGATTTTAGGCTCCAGTAGAAAAATTGAGGAAGGAAGCTTTAGGTAAGTGTCAAATTCTAACTTCAAAATTTATTGGTAGGAAGGGTGTTTGTTTATCTCCAAGAATGAGGTTTGAAAAATTAGGGGATAAATCAATTAAGGATTAAGGCCCTTGCATTGAGAGACAAAGATGAGAATATGTTACAAGATGTAGTTTTGTCATCAAAATAAAATTCTAAACTTATTTTGATTATATTTTTTTGACTAATAGTATATACTCATTTTTATGGTGAAAAGACTATTTAACGCAATGATGTGAGATAATTCACCGAATAATTTTGAAAAATTAGTTAAATATATCAAATTCTAAGGGTTTATAGTAATTATCCCAAAATAAAATATTGACACACTAACGGATTTGGAAGGACATGGGCAACAAACAAGACACTAATCTACGCACACGCTAACGGATTTGTGGGAGAGCGCTTCTTGAGAGTTATCTCAGTATAATCTACGCCCAGGCGCGGCTATGAAATTTGGTCTAAAACTTGGCTAAATTGAAATGGAGTCGACATTGTCTCTCGCCTCTTCTTACTTGACTCTTTGCGCCATACCCAAAGCCCTGAGTCGTCATTTCACCAACAGAACTCCATCGCTCGCTCAATTTGTCGCTCGTCGCCGACTCTACCCTCGCAACTCTTCTTCCTTCTTATCTTCTTTTCATCATCTGAGGGGTTCCTGCGCCGCGTTGCCACTGATTCGGCCCTGCGTTTCCAACTCCGCAGCGTCGTTTGCTACCTCTGCTGGTGGTGGTGGTGGAAATGGCGGTGGCGGTCCCTTTGGTGGGGATGGCGGCGGGAGAGGTGGTGATGGAGATGGAAAATCGAATTTCGCTACGGGAGCGACAGAGGAGGTCCCGCCGCTGTCTCCGGATGTTATTATACTGGATGTTGGAGTATGAACTTGCCTTTCCTCTCTCAACTTATAACTATCTATGTTCTGTTCTATTTATATGCTAAATATTATTTGGCTCTCTTTGATAGGGAATGACTTGTGGGGGATGTGCAGCCAGTGTGAAGAAAATATTGGAAAGTCAAGTAAGTTCTTTATTTTATGTATTTCAAGTCACAGTGTTGTAATCCAGTTGTTTGGTTTCTTCATTTGTTGACTCATATATATAGTGTTGTTGGTAAAATTAAAGGAAAAAAAATATTATTAAGTTCTTTGTTAAGAGCAAACCAAACATCTTCTTTGAGTTCTGGCTTGATGGGATTTGGAAGTCCTTTGTTAAGGTGGTAGTACAATTATTATAGTGTGTTTTGTTTTAGAATTGTCTGTTGTTTCTTTAGTCTTGATGCTTTTTCTTTGTTTATGTGCAGCCTCAAGTCTCCTCCGCTAGTGTCAATCTCACAACAGAGACTGCAGTAGTGTGGCCTATATCTGATGCGAAAGTCATACCAAACTGTCAAAAACAGTTGGGAGAGGAACTTGCAAAACATCTCACAAATTGTGGTTTCAAATCTAACCTTCGAGGTAAGCATATAATGATCATTGTCATTCTCAGGTCTTGAATGTTTCTACCTCTACCTTTCATTTTTGTTTGTGTATAAGATTTTCTTTTCTTTTTTTCCCCATAAATTGGCCACTGACGCAGCTGCAAGATTGTACAGCTAGTTGTATAAGAATGTGTTCTTTTTTTTTTTTTCAAAATTTTTTTTGTTATAACTCCATTACACTGTACATATGATCTAGAGACCGCCTTAAGTAGTAAAAGAAGAAAAATGAAAAAAAAAAAAAATTGTAGCTCATGAAAATCTAAAGAAACCTTTGTTCCATGTGGATAAATTATGTAGAAGTTAGGAGGCTTTAGGATCTTTGGTCCTGAGTGTTCCTCCCTTTCATACATCTTTTGGTTCCTTCTCATCTACAGACATCATTCTAAGCATTAAGCACTGCAGTTAGCTGCTGAACTTACATGAGGAACATAACTCTTTGCTGATTGGTTTTTGAACGTGAGTACTGTGGAGCACTCCTGAATGTGGAAATTGAACAAATCAGAAAAAGCTCCCAAAGGAACTGTTCTTGCAGTGACACATTATTGGCATTGTGATGAGATTTCTTCTATGTTTAGGTAGTCATGCTATTCTGTTCATATGTTTTCCCATCTGCTAGTTTGGTTAGTTTGATGTAGGACAAGGTGGTGTTTTTTGTCTTTTATTTGGAGTCGGCTTTTTTTTTTTGGGTACGGGATTTGTGGTGGTTGAGGGTTTTTCTAGTGTTGTTTAACCTTGATTGGAGAATTTACTTCTTTATTTTGTTTTTTATGTTCTTGTTTGTAGTTGTCTCTTGGGTTTATTACAAGTTACAAATTTTTGGTAGCATGCATGTGTGGAACATTACCAACTATTATTGATGGGGGAAATTTTATCATTGGTCATCCAAGTTTGCTGTTTGCTCACACATGGTCACAATTTATTTTTTTAACATCACTTTATGGTCTATAGTTTTGTTACAAAGGGAAATCGCTCACCAGAATCCTATTGGAGAAGATGATGTGGCGAATATTGTTAGAATATTCTTTGCCAACTTAGCTTCACATGGAAAAATTTTTTCTCATCAGCAATGTAAATTCCCCACCGAGACTTCACTCACCCACATCAACAAAAATTAGGACACACTCTGCCACATATGACACGTGAGCAAACTGGGCCCCACTTCATTAATTCCATTCAAGAGTAAAAAGAATCTCTTTTCTATAGTCTTTAAGTAGAAATATTCTTAATAAAATATACAGGTTCAAATATTCAATGAAGCCAAAAAAAAAATCAACAAAAAAAAAAAAAAAAACTCGCCTGACTAGAAGGATCGCAACAACAATGGTGTGTAAAGGATGCCAATAATTGATGAAATGGAGGTGTTTTAGTTCATGCCCATGGGCCCATAAATTCAGACCCCCCAATCTAATTTTTGTTAAGCTTAGTTAGCAAAGAATATTCTAATAATATTCACCAAATCATCATTCTGGTGACTGGATAATGGCGAGTGATTTCCCTTTATAACAAAATTATACTGACATTAAAAAAAATAAATTGAATGTCTGTGACTACTCATGAGCAAACACCAAATTTGGATGACCAATGATAAAGTTTACCCGTTATTGATGATTCATTGGAGTTGGCTGCACCTATCAGTCCTCAACTGTTTATTTTTCATTTCCTTTTATGGGCCTTTTTTTTTGGCTAAGATGTTGTTGGATTTTAATTATTGGGAATGGAACTTCATTTTGAGCATTGAGATTCACTTGGTTAATTGTAATTAGTTTGATAAAGTTTAGGCCATATAGGTTATCTAATATGAACTTTTGAAGTTGGTATCTAGAAAATTAATCCACTGAAAAAAAATTATACTGGTATTTCTTAGTCCTGATGCTGCTCATTTCATTTGAGTCTCTAAACATAGAAAGATTAGCTATGGTACCCATTCTTCTGAAGTTATATGTGCATTAGAGCAGACATTATCATATGCTTAGGTTTCCATATTTCATTGGATTAGTGGCAAGTCAGGATGCTATTGAAGGAAATATTTCACTGTAGAATTGCAAAAGACTTCTTATAAGGAGCAATAGTAGTTCTTTATGGTATGTCCCTAATTCATCGAGCTCTATAGCAACTTGTTTACATGAGTGTATCTTGCAACTGTCATCTCCATTATATTAGACATCAAATGACAAGTTTAGTAGTAGTTGTTAATCATATCATTTCTCCCTCCAATGGGTGACTGTCAGCAGCTTGGTGGATTGCTTGTACGGAGAGATTTCTGAGGCTGAGGAGCCTATTAGTTTTGGAGAATTCTGTTATAGAATCAGAATTTACACTATCTTTAGGACCTTGACTGTTTGGAAATTTAGAACTTTGACTATTATGATTCACTGTATTTAATGCACGGGAGAGTTAGCATTCATAGTTCTCATGTATTATTTAAGGCACAATTAATCTTGTTATAATTATTGGAATTAGGGTATAAGTTCATTTAAAAAAAAAAAAAAAATCTTTCTGAGGGAGCTGCTCACAGCAATGGCTTTATTGTATCTTAAAAGAACTTGTTGTATATCTGGGCAATCGTATATTTTTGAAGTCTGATCCTTTGCTTGTCACAAATGTTTGCCTATTATGCCACCGTAATGGTTATAAGTCTTTTGGTATGTTGATGTTGTGGACCAATTTGGTTTTACCCTCAAATGTGAACAGAAAAGAATTGCTGGAGCGATTCCATGGAAATTTCTTTTATTTGTTTATTCATTGCCAGAAGTTGTTTTTTCTTTTTTGTTGTCTTGGAACCACTAGATGTCACTTTATAATGCACTCATTTTAATGCTAAAGAAGATTTCAAATTGCTCAAGTCTCCTAACAATGTAGAAACTTGTGAGAATGAGACTCACCATATTAGCAACGTAAGACATAGATTAGGGGATGAATTGGATCTTCCTTTTTTCCAAAAGATCATTAGTTTTAACTTTTTAGAGAACTATGGACCAAACAAAAGCGTTTAGAATGGCGCTTTGCTTTCCATATTTTATGGGATGAGTAAAACAAATGGTTTTGAACATTTCCCATTTTGCTGAAAGCCATACTTGCTCTTAATAAATTTACACCAAAGGGAATTAATATTTTTAAGAAAGTACCACAACCATATTCCAACTAGGATATTCCTTTAGCTACCCCCAAGGAATTTCGGCCTATGAATTTGTAAAGGTGAGCAAAAACTGGACCAGACCGAAAAAATCGACCAAACCTATTTAATTCTGTTCGGTTCAGTTCAATCCTTTAATAAATTTGGTTTGGTTTGATTTTCATTTTAAAAAAATTTCAGTTTTCGGTTTTTAGTTCTGTTTTTTATATAAAAAATAAATAAACTGAAATTATTAATAAATCAAACCAATTTGAATCAAACTAGATTTAAAATACATGTAATTTAATTAAATTGAACCGAAACGAATCGAAATTTTATAGGTTCGGTTCGGTTTGTATGTCTGTAAAATTCGGTTTAATCGGTTCGGTTTATTCATTTTTTTTCAAAAATTTTGGTTCGGTTCGATTTGTTGAAATGTTAAATTCAGTTTTACTGATTTTAGTAAAAAACCGAACCGACCAGTTTGCTCTCCCTATGAATTTGTAGTCAATTGATCGAATGATCTCACTTAACTCCACTTACTCCTGATCAAGGAAAGACCCTCATCACTATTTCAATCTTATTTGCCACCCACACTGGGATCTTTAATAGAGACAAGTAATATAAAGGAATGGCAGATAGGGAAGCCTATATTGAAGTGATGTATCCTTCTACTGAAAAGAAAACAAGGTCAATCTAACCTCATATAACAAATGGTACAATTTTAAATTTCCTTTGAAAAATTAGGACCTGCCAAACCACTTTTGATCAATGGAAATCTCTGTCCTGACATCTTCTTAAAGATATCAAGAACATCTTAAAATTTTTCCTCCTGTATTTGGGTTTTGGGGGGGGGGGGGGAAGCATTCAATATTTAGATAGTTTTAAGCCTGAAATTTCACATCATTGGTGTGACAGTTCATTGATATGCTCCTCAAAACAATTGCCATCTTGTTTGTGTGATTTTGGTCTTAATGCATCTTCTTACGTCTCAATGAGAATGCTATTATGTCCATATCTTCTCCTCTTAATGATTCGGATTATTTCCATTAGGTTCATTGCATAACTTTTTTGTACTTTATGTCCTTTGCGAGCCTTTCAAACCCCCATTATACGAAGCACTTGGAAAATCAATGTTCCTGTGTTTATCCAGTATGATGAAGATATGTTTTATACTTCTTGGAAGATGGTTTGTCTTGTGCAAAATGTCCGTGAATACCTTTTTGAAGGGAATAATTTTGAAGTTAAATCTAGCATTGAAATGCTGTGTGGTTGTAAAGGCAACATGTTTCCTTCACAGATTGCTTGGCAAGCTATTGTTTCTGTTTAATAATTTGACAGAATGCAGCGGACTTGAGCAAAATAAAGATTTATTGCAGTAAGCAAAATCTCTATGTGTGCAGCTGACTTTTAACATTGTCTGGACAAGGTCCTGTGCTAAACTAATCACTTTTAAATGCTTATCATATGCATAATCTCACATGTCTCGCAAAGCTTTCCACCTCTTGGTCCCAATGGTACCTGTGATAGCAAAAGCTACCTTTATATAGTAGCTTAGAGTTGATTACAAGAACTGGCTAGTTTTTTAAGAAGAAATCTAGAGAGAGAATGATGGCGTGGTTAAGGGAAAAGAATGTGGTGATTTTTTTTAGAGCAGTGCAGATGAAGGTAAACAATTTGCTGGGGAAGAGACAGTGTATGATGAACTTTCAACAGTTTCTATGGGAGTTTCCTGTTTGATGTTGAGGTAGGTCCTTTCTTATATTGTGAAGTGTGAAACTTTGTTCAGGAGGAAGAAGTTTATAGAGAATTTGTGTGTTTTCAGAAGGAAAGGTTTGGGACTCATTATTGTCACTTTCTGGCATGTTTTGTATTTTTCTAGTGTCCCAGAGAGGGATGTGCGGTAGGAATTGTGTTGAGAAATAACTGCTTGGATTACACCTTCACCTTGTCTTTGTTTGAGTTTGCCATTTGAAAGAAATATAGGAGATTTTTGCAGAGATAATAATAAGCCAAAAGGTTGTCCTTTGAGGGGTAGGGCCATGCAAGATAAAATAAACTGAAGTATGGCTTTTTAGAAGTGTTTCTTGGCATTTCAACTCCCATAAAGGCAAATATTTTGGAGTCCTTTCAACAATGTATTGATTCTCTAAATGTAGAATCTGTTTCTTAACTTTCTGCATTTCTGTTCGATTTGCTTTGGTGCTCTCTTGTTTGTTTTTGGTACATTGTGCTTTTTTTCTTCAAGTCCGTCTTCAGTAAATATATAGAAATTATACATGTTTCAAAAGCCATACAGTATAAATATTTTTTAATGATGTCTTCTAGCCTAATTTTCTGATTCAGAGCTGCTTGCATCAAACTTACTTTTTGTTGGTTATCTACATTCTATGTTATGTGAATAAGTTCTTTCTTTTGATAAGTTTATTTGGTATTTAACTATTTATATACTCTTATCTTCCAATCTGTGTGATGTCTTGAAAGATTGGCTTATTGCTTATGTGCAGATGCAAGGAGAGAGAAATTTTTCAGTGTTTTTGAAAAGAAAATGGATGAAAAGCGTCATCGCTTGAAAGAAAGTGGTACATTCTTTTTTTGTCCTATTAAAATAGTTAGGTTCAGTTTATGTGGCAGCAGTTTGCATTTTTTATTTTTATTTTTGTATGGATTCTGGAAGAATATTGTAGTCTTAATTTTACATAAATGTAAAGCTTTAATCTGTGAATGTACATATATCAACAAACTTTATGTTTATTGCTCATTTACTTTACAGGTCGTGAGCTTACTGTCTCTTGGGCTCTCTGTGCTGTTTGCCTCCTTGGTCATCTTTCTCATATTTTGACTCTCAAGGCCTCATGGATCCATGTGTTCCATTCCACAGGATTTCATCTGTCCTTGTCTTTGTTTACATTGCTTGGTCCTGGACGTCAACTTATCCTTGATGGTGTGGAAAGCCTTTTTAAGGGGGCTCCAAATATGAACACTTTAGTTGGTCTTGGGGCTTTATCTTCATTTGCTGTTAGTTCACTAGCTACCTTAATACCAAGGCTGGTAAGTGATTTTTCTTATTTCCTGGATGATTCTAGGATTATATGTATTCTTTGTTTGTGTATGATGAAGTTATGACATAATGATGTATAACCTTGTTTTCTTATATATATTGGCTATGTTCTTAGGTTTCCTACTGTTTGGAATATAATATTTAATGCAGTTTTTTTTTAATCCAACGACAAATATATTGTGGTTCTTTATCATCCTTTGGATTAGATAAAATGATTGTCGGTACTTTTTATCTGTTTTCAAAAATATTTTTGGCCTTTAACTAAATTTCATATATGGAAGGATTGGACCTAATAGGTGTTTGAATCCTTATGTGCAGTTTGTACTGAGAGCTGGCTACTGGACATTGAAACAAAATGCAAAACCATACGAACTTGAAATTATCTAAAAGTTTAGACTTGTACCGGATGGGTTATAATGTGCTGAAATAATCTAAGTGAATTTTTTATCAACAAATTACAACTGCCATCACTCCCCCTTGTAAATTTCGCATGTTTTACACCTTTTGGTTTTCTCTCTCCTTCTCCTTAACATTCAAAATTTTGGTTCTGAAATTTTGTAATGTTATGAACTTCGCTCATTTTACGTACGAAAACTATATTGTTGTATAGAGGATCAAAGTGATTATTTTTTATGCAAGTGCAAGACCAACATAGTGAATTATGAAAAGGGAATGACCAAAGCAAGGCCAAACTGACAGTTCTGTAAGTTCCATTTTTGCTAGAGAATAATTGAATTTCTTGAATTATGATTAACTATTTGCAAATTAACTATTTAGAATTCCATCTCTAGTAGAAAGAGTTAATGGTTATCATGCTATGGACATCACATAATAAAATTTGAGAGGAAAGTAAATGCATGCTTACTTTTATATTGGCCAACTTTTTTTTTTTTTCCCCTTTTTTAACAAATTATCCTTGAAGAGATGTCTTGACTCCATAAGGTTTGTGATAGGAAGATCTAAGTCCATAAATTTATTTGAGTTTTTGGTTCAAATTAATAGTTTGAGAGTTGAGTTTATGAAGGAAAGATTAAAAAAAAAACTTTTAAACTAAATGTCATGGGGTTGCATTTGGAAAATACACATTTTTAATACGTGTTTCTAATTTTATGCTCATACAAGTTATAATATGCATTCATGAATTTGGCATCCGTACCATGAATATGACCAACCCAAGAAACACTATGTATTGTGAACACCAAAACTAATACATATATACACAGGCTAATAAATATCATCTCATGTGTTATTCCTTATGAAAGATATTTCCTGTTAGTCTTATAATTTTCTTATGGAATAACCTTGAATTTATGGTTTTTACGTTACTTGTTATATGTTCTTGCATCACATTATAATGAAGCACTACTGGGGGTGAGCCATCAGGAACTAGTAAAGTTGGTCCTTTGGTGATATGTATGTCATGGGTTTGAGGAGTGGTAATTGGCTCATTCTAAAATTGCAAAAGGAAGTATGCGTACAAATGCTCCCACTGTTCCCAACCTAAGCAATTTCTGTGGAGTATTTTGTGCACTGGTCAGCCCTTTCATCATAATTAATTGCTACAAAAGTAACGTAAGGTACTGACATTATCTGTAGTAAAGTTAAAACATATTTCAGTGGATGGTTATAAGAAGGAAGGGCAGACCAAGATGATATGAGGAGAAGTGATTTGAGAGGTCTTAGCTGTGCTAAGTCTTTCCAAAGATTAGCACAAAAATGTGGAATGAAGCAGATCCATATAGGCAGCCTTACTAGTTTGGAGGCTTAATTAAGTTGAGTTGTGTGACATAAGGTGTTCTCATTATATTGAATTTATATAGGGCAAAGATTAACCCATGAGTTAACCATAGCCTGAAATTGGTGATTGGGTTTAGCTCTTGTAACCTGAACCTGAGCTGAATCTGAATTTCCTGACCAGAATCCACCTAAGTTGACTTGGCATGTGTTGATTGACTTGACATGTCTTGATTGTCACCTCTACTTCTAAGACGAATTCTAGCTAGAATAGATTTGAAATTGGAATATTCTCTGAGGTATTGAGATACTATAAACATTGCTTTTCATAAGTATGGGCGCTAGCAGCTAGCTAACAAGAGCATTTTCAGAAAATCAAATCTTGGAGTCCTAGGAGTCATAGATGAGAGATAATGGTGAGACATTTTAAAATCTTTTAATTGAAGAAAAAGTTCCTTTTTTTCAAGGTCATATGAAGCTTAAAGCCTCTCACAAACCATTGTTGAACTGTTATTATAATTTTTATATGAACATATCACGCATATATAATCCTCCATGCCTATTTCTTGATAACAAACTGATGTAGTATATTTGACTTTGAGTAATATTTTTCTTCCCTTTTCTGGTCTTCTTCTTGGTCTGGGTTTTGTCTAGAGATGTCAATAGAAAGTCAGAATTGGTCGAATAACAAATTGTTGGACTTCGGATGTGAGTAGCTCATGTGGTTGCTGGAATGATAGTTTCTTGCTCTTTCTGGTTGCAGTTGCTTGTGGCGAGAAGAGTGAGGAAACATATTTTTGGAGTGGGTTTGGTATTTGGGAAAGGAAACAGAGTTGGATTTTATTCAGTGGTGAGAATGATAAAAAGCAAAAGAAAGAGGGTGGGATGAAAAGGAAAGCTGTTTTTTAGCACTGAGGTAGCTCAAAAAGTAGAATTTTTAATTATGTGATGTCCACATCAGGATCCTGGCAAAGATTCACCAGATGCTGATCGGAGTGATCTTATATGCAATGTTGAATGAACTTCAGTGAGACTTTTATTTTAAATACAAATTGAAGTTAAGGGAGTGTGGTGTTACTAAGTAATAAGTTCATGGATGGTGGCTGAAATTAGCACGGATTTTTTTTCATTATAATGAGTTAAACACTCATGGAATAACATAGCTATTATGATAGTAGAGTATCATTTCCCATTGTCCTTACTGTTACTGCAGAATTTGGTGTATTTCATAAGCACAGGACAGAATGTATTAATTTTGCATAGTTCTTCATTGTCGACATCTCAATTCTATCTTCCTTGACAATATATACATAGATATACTTTATGCTTATACATACATATGTATAAAGAAATTATCTGTTTAGAATTTGCACATATATCTTTGTGCAGTAGCTAAATTATCCAAATATGTTAATTGGGTTGACTAATGAAACTGCCTGTTTAGAATTTGCACCTGTATTTTTATGCAATAGCTACTTAGCCAATGTATTAATTGGGAGGATTACATCCAACACTCTGAACTTTCATCATTACAAATTGAATTCTATGCTTTAAAATGTTACTATGTCAACCCTAATTCTTGGTTTGGATTTTCATGCTCATTTGTGATGAATTTTCCTTTTGAAAATTTTCTCAACCAACTTTTTTGTTTGAAAAAATTGGATTACATTTTAAGTGCCCATTGAAGAATCTTTTACTCAGTGCATTATTTATACAAAATAATTAAATATTATTTTAGAGATCCAAGGGAGAGATTTTATGTATAAGGTTAGATCTTTTTAACTGTGATTCGATAATGAGTTACTGTTATATATAAAGGGGAACATACAAACTTTTTCAGTTGATAAGGGTAATCTTTAAATCTTTTATTTTGAATTTTTACAAATAAAAGAAAGAATTTCAGCAAAAAAAATTATTAATGTTCTCCATTGCAAATGATTCACAAAGCTTAGGGTGGACAAAGGGTTGTTTTAGAGCGCGGAGTTAAATTGTAATGACATTCCAAAATTTAGGGTATTGATTGTAATTTTCAGAAATTAGGAACATGATTTATTGGATGTGTTTTAATTCTGGTATCTATCACAAATTAATGTTCTAAGTTATTTAGTAATTTTGTTACCGCATGTTTTACATCTTTTTCATGCAAGAGTTTTTGGCAATTAAACATCCTTAACACTTTGAACCAGACTACCTGCAGCCGATCAGAATATTATTCGAACAATGGGATAGCATAGCTGTTCTGTATGTATAAATTCAAATGGCACCACAGTGCTAACAATTCCATCATGCATATGCAAGCTGTTTATGGACATACATGCTAATTAATCTGGCTACTGTTATGAATGATATATATAATATGTATGATCAATTATTAAAGTGGGAGTTCTATTTGCTTGTTGATGCAATTATTTAAGTGACTATCTTAAACAGGCATGATTATTGTTTATGGTATCCAAATACTAAACATAGTTTTAGATCTCATGGGATGTACTTGGTTATTGCATTAAGTTTTCTGTTTAATATTTGTGTACTATTCTTGATTTTATTTTCTTTGAAATGTAGTTGTTGCTTTTTAAATGGATGATTTGGCTAGCATATAAATGATGTCATCAGTTGATGCTTTGCTGTTGAATGGATGCTGTATGAGCAGGGTTGGAAGGCCTTCTTTGAGGAGCCAATTATGTTGATAGCTTTTGTCTTGCTAGGAAGGAATCTGGAACAAAGAGCCAAAATTAAAGCAACCAGTGACATGACTGGACTTCTAAGTATTTTACCTTCTAAAGCTCGCCTTCTAGTTCATGGTGTTGCAAAAGACCTAGGATCAACTGTTGAAGTTCCTTGTACCAGTCTTTCTGTTGGAGACCAAATTGTTGTATTACCTGGAGTGAGTAAAGAACTCGCTTTCCTCCATATGCTATTTTCTAGAATCTCCATAGTTGATGAATGATGAGCTTTACTATCTTAGATTGGCTCTCTACCATATCTTGGCTCTTATTATGCTCATCTTTTTCCTCTACTTCCCTTTCTAGTTCAAGATTTCTTAGTTAAGATACTTGTTACTTTTTGTTGAAGATTTGATCAACTTGAATCCCTCAATAGATACTTCCTTTTTGTTATTTTAGGATCGTGTCCCAGCCGATGGAATAGTTAGGGCTGGTCGAAGCACCATTGACGAGTCAAGTTTCACAGGAGAGCCATTGCCAGTGACTAAGATACCTGGGGTACTTCGCCAATTACATATAAAAACTCAGTATTTCTTGTTTGCCTGATTACCTTGGTGTCTCTAGTTACATTGGATTTATTCCTGTGCTAGAGTCAAGTAGCAGCTGGAAGTATAAACCTCAATGGAACTCTAAAAGTTGAAGTACGGAGACCAGGTGGTGAGACTGCCATAGGGGACATCGTTCGTTTGGTGGAGGAAGCACAAATCAATGAGGCTCCAATTCAACGATTGGCTGACAAGGTTTCCTTTCTGTATCTTTCTTTTGGTATTGTAATTTGATAATGGTGTTTAAAGTTTGCATTTTTTTTTTATTTGTCAATTTTCATTGATTTCATTTGATGTGCTGTATCATTACATGGCAGTATTTTTATTCATTATAATATATATGTGCATGACTTTGATAATTGACATTTGGTGCAAAGTTAAATCTTTTCCGCTTTAGGGCTGAAAGCATTCAGCAATCTTGCATGTTATTAAAGAACATCTGATGTGAAAGGTGATGAGAACCAAATGTTGACATCAGGCTTTGATTTTCTGGCTTCTTGTTTTTACAATCATTGGGGAAAGAACAGATTGTAGTTGTGTGAATTTTGCTGGTCTTTCCTAGGGGTGTTCAAACAATACACAAACCCAAAAATTGTCCAAACCTGAAAAACCACTATGGAAAATTTGGGCAACTGAACTGGGCAGGTTGGGTTGAATTATCTTTTGCCCAATTTTTTGGCTTGATTTTTAATTTTGGCAATCATTGAGTACCTGTCTAGAACAGGTATTTTCTAATTATGTATTTTATAATTAATACCAACAATCGTTTCACTTATGAGATGCATTTAAAATATGTTCTATAGGAAATGTGGTTTCTTATTTGCCTATTGAAATTGATAGAAAAGAACAACTTTTTATTATTTTTCAAAGTTACATTAAATTAAGTGGTTAATTAGTGTACTTCAACTTTGATAATAATATGAAAGATTACTAGTGAAACCTAGATTTGTAAGCATTTGATTAGTTCTCTTTTTCCTTATAGGAGTTTTTAAAAGAGCAAAACAGTAACTGTTAAAATGCAGCGAGCTATTACACTGGTTCTGTTTATATTTTTGCTGAACCTGTAAAACTGGTTTAAATAAAAAAATTTTCCATGGATAAGTTATTTGAATTGCAAATATCGCTAGCATTGTCTCTACCTTTAATCTCCTTCCCTGTATAGTCATGCATTAGTACTAATTTTTTGTTGTTTAGTCTATTGTACATGTGGTTCTTCTGGAAGATAAATAAAAAGTGATTTACCAATGCATTAGCGGAGTTTTGGGGAATTTCATGAATTCAATTGATTCTTTTTACTCTTGAAAAACATATTAGCCATGAATTCATGTTGAAAGAACTGTTGAAGGAACAAGCAATCCCCTCTTTAGTTATTACTTGATCCTCAAACATACATCTATCATCATGTTGAGCTTTGGGAGAGAGGTGTTATGATACGATGCCCTGATTTGAACTGGTAGAAATAGCAATTTGGTTTACTCAAGCTTGAAACAAGAAACTTTAACAGCTGAAGGTTGTAAAGCAAGAGCTGGCCTTATAGAAAAAATGCTACACTTCTTTGCTTTCCACAAGAGTGTCTTCACAATATGCGTTCAATGCATAATTGTTTCTCAAATAATTCCATGCTTGTATTGTGATATCATCGATAGGATCGGGCAAGATCCAGTTTCCCCCTTCTCCATAGATCAGCTACTGTAGCACCGGAGAAAATGTCTGAATCGGTAATGCTAATTCTTGGAAATTTCTCAGCAATACTCATCCCAAGAAGCCAAGGATTTGTCCAAATGAAAGCATTCCCACCATACATTCAACTAACTTTTTGAGATCAGACCTAAGCTGAATGAGATTCCTGCAGCTCCAGAATGCATTATACAACTTAGTAATGCCCTAACAAGTCATCAGCAAAGCATAAACGATTGATTTTCAAATTCTTGCAGCCTTGTTGGAATTTGAAAGTACCATCAATTTTCACCTTTGGAGCTCTAGAGTGATACTCCATAACAAGAACAAAAGCAAAGGTGACATAGGATCACCTTGCCTGAAACCTTTTTCCCCTGAAAAGTAGCCTTTTGTAGATCCATTCACCACCACAGAGAATTTGAAAGATTTCACACAATTCAGAATAAGCTTGTCGGAGATTGAAAGCTCAATATTTCTTCATTTAGGAAATCCCATTCAATTGAGTCATAAGCTTTCTCAAGTCCACTTTGAGAGCACATCTAAGTGAATCTTGATTCCTGTGATAATTGTGCACCAACTTATGAGCCAACACAACATTGTCAATGATACTCCTTCCCTCAACAAGGGCAGACTGATTTGAACTGATTAAGGAACCAAGATATCTACTAATCCTGCCTTTTGGAGTCTTAGTTATACTCTTCAGCAAGATATTACGGCAAGCAATAAATCTGTACTCCCCAAGAGACTCAGGAGATTTAACCTTTCGAATAATTGTTAATGCTGTAGCATTCACATGCCCCTATAACTTACCCTTAAGAAAAAATTAATGGACGGCCTTAGTAACATCTGACTGACTATTCTTCAATTTTTAGGTTTTCCTGTTTCATATATAAACCTTTCTTTTTAGTGGAAATTTCATAGATAAGGTAGGTCCTTACAAAACGACTTTAACATATTCTCTTTGATTTTTCTTTAACATTAAGGGGTTGTTTGTGTCCTCAAACTCTTAGGCGATTGAGAATTTGGTTCAAATTCCAGCACCAAAACTCTTTTTTTTATTTTTTTTTTTTCTAGTATTTGTTTCTAGTGTATAGTTCAACTTTTTATTTTTCATTCTTTTCTTTTGTTTCGTATTTTGTTATCAGTGGCTTCCCACTCATTTTGTCGTATCTTTTATTATTTTTTTATTTATTTGTTTTTGCATTTATTCCTTTTCTTTTCATTCACCCAGTCCTTTTTTCTTCTAATGGGACCAGCATTTGAATTTCTCTCATTCTCCGCTTTTTCAATTACTTTCGCTGTTTGCTTTTCTTTTCTTTCTTTCTTTTTTTTTTTTTTTTTTTTTTACATAGACCACTTTCTTTTTCTTCATCTTTTTCTTTGCAATCTTCTACCATACAATTTCTTTTTTACATTTTCAGTTTTCCCTGGTTTTCACTTAAAAAGTTAATTACATTACTAACCAAGTTTTCTGTAGATTAAGTAATTTTTTTTTCTTTGTTTTTCTTCTTCTAACCATACAATTCATTTCAACATCCCCTCTCATCTTATCATGTTTTCCTTTTCTAATTCTTATGATTCCTCCTCTTTCAATATTTCACTTTATAAAGAGAAGTATCTCTTCAACGAATTCAATTTTGAAACGTTCAATGGTAGGATGGGAGCGCAGTACTTGTTATTCAGTAAATTTATATTCAATTTTACTAAATGTGAAGAAATAAAAGAAATTACTTAGTTGTAAATTAAGTAATGATATATGGCCGAAATAATTGCCGTAAAGACATGTTTTCCAATTTTCAAGATGGAAAATAGTTTTCTATCCTTGACAAATGAATGTGTTTTTCAATTTCCATAAAAATGAAATCTAGAGATTGAATACAGACAACTATTTTCATATGTGAATAGGCCCTTAAATTGCTGTATTTTTGGATTTTGTAATTGAATTTTGTCTTCTCTATGTAGAACATGTTTCGGATGTATCTTCATTGTCCTCTTGTGCTTGACTAGGATTTGAAAATCTAGGATTTCAGGAAGAAAATAAAAAGAAAAGCCCAAAAGGTTGGGTAAAAAGCTAATTTTGCTTCAATGAATTTAAATAGTTGAAAGTAACAGCCAGTGTTGTGGATGAACAAGTTGTAGAATATGAGCATTGAGAAAGAGTGGATTTTATTGTTTTAAGAACATCTTTATTAATGAGGGCAGAAAGTAGTATGGATGCTTTTGAGATTTAAGTTTTTAGCGGTATTGGTTGGAAAAATTGTGTACTAATTCTAGCAGTATCATTGTATCCTAAGCCTATTATGTGCATTACACTCATTGCTCTTCATCTTTTATTTTTCTTCTTTTTCTTTTTAATTGCTTATTTTGTGTTGCTACCAAAAGTGTAAAAATATTAAAGGACATGTTTTTAGATATAAATGTGTTCATGCATGTTCAATCTTCTTGCTGGTTGAGGTGTACTGAAAAACTTCCTTTTCTTTTTCAAATTTTCCCATGCATTACTAGGTGTCTGGGCAATTTACTTATGGAGTAATGGCACTCTCAGCTGCTACGTTTATGTTCTGGAACTTGTTTGGCACGCGTGTGCTCCCTGCTGCAATTCACAATGGAGATCCAGTTTCACTGGCTCTACAGCTCTCTTGCAGTGTTTTGGTATGACATTTAGCCCAATCTGATTCTTCAGTGATGCCAGTCCTTCAGAAATGTGTCTCATTGACATTATTTTCATAGTTATTGTAGTAACACTCATTAGTGTCAGTTAGCTTGCTGGAGCCTTGTAAGTTATAATTATCTTTTGAATAGTTAAGCATCCTGTTTCATCTTATCTCTGTTTTTATGTTGGTATCCATTTTCCCCCTAACATCATTTGGGGGGAAAAAAAACCATTTCCATGCTTGGTCTGATTATTAAAGTTACAGTATTTGTTCTGGACTTTATACATTGCTATGTCAAAAGATGACTATGCTATCGGTTGGACATTTCGATTCTGAATATTTGTTGTAACTGTCTTCCTCAGACACGATGGGAGGTCCTATCACAGTTTAGAGAGTAAGCCAACTTATTTATCAGTGTGGTGAAGGAAAACAAACTTAAGTTTTTAATTTAATTCTCAATATACTTCTGTTATAAAATTTCTAATTACGTAGTTCAAGGTTTAGTATTGAGTGGGTCAACCATCCTTGCTTGCAAAGACATTTTTCCTGCCCTAAGGCCATCTATCCCCTCATCTGGATCCTTAAGTAATAGGAATGAGGGTATTGATCTTTGAAACTGCAAATACACTCTTTGCATTGGAGGGTATGCTGCTTATGGTATGCTGAGCTTTTCATAAAACACACATCTAAAATGATTCCTGGGCAATACTAACTTCTAAGAACTGAAAATTTCACTACAGATGTATTCATGTTGTGGCAGAGTATTATATAATTGGGGATTGTGGTGATGGAATTAGAAATTTTATTATTATTAGGAATATTCATAAAGTTATTGAGTATCATGTGATAGGAGGTTGTGGTGATGGAAGTAGAAATTTGATTACTAATAGGAATCCTTAAACTTGTATCCTCAAAATCATATACCATGTGCCTATAATAAAAGCTGTTGTAGGCTGGTTCCTCAAACTTTCCTGCATTAGTTATCATCTGAAAAACTTGAAAGAAATTAATTCTAATTGAGTTCCCTGCTTTCTTGATTAAAACATGTGAGCATAGGATGGTGGCACCATTCAAGTTTTAATTTGGAAAAGATAAAAGAACCTTGTAGTTCATCTTTCGCAGTATGTGAGTCCACTCATCTGAGGATTTTATAACTGTGGCTATGGAAGTTAGCTATCATAAAAAGTTTCTGTTATTGTTTGTTAAAGGATTTCAGGTTTAGTTGCTCAGTTCGTGTCATAATCTTGAAGGAAAACTCTGTTGTGTATTTCACTCTCCAACCTTAACTTCCTGACCACAGATTAAAAAATAAGGATGATATTATGTTTTTCATACTTAATCTTAGTGATTACTTTTGATGCATTAGTAAATATCTGTATCCTGAATGCAGGTTATTGCATGTCCGTGTGCACTTGGTTTGGCCACACCAACTGCTGTGCTGGTATCGTCTTTTGCTTACCACATAGATAATTGTTTTTTCTAATTTAATTAAGAGATTTTGATTGATCATATCCTCTATTTCTTTCTTCTTTCCTTCCTTTTTCTTTTTAACCAATTTCTGAAATTTTTTATTTCGAGGTTGGAACCTCTTTGGGTGCCACAAGAGGATTGATTTTGCGTGGTGGAAGTATTTTAGAGAAGTTTTCAATAGTGAAGACCATTGTGTTTGACAAAACAGGGACCTTGACAATGGGCAGGCCTGTTGTGACTAAGGTTGTTACTCTTGGAGATGTGAAAAATACCGATACACAGTTGAGTTGTGGCTGAAGTTCTCCATCTACTATGAGATTACATGATTGTTGTGTTTGATGTTTGTTTGTAATGCCAGCTTTTGCTAAAATCCATAATTAAAAGAGTGAAGTTTATCCTAGTGATAATATAACATCAGTTTTGGCATCAATATTCTTCAAGAACTAATTGAAGCTTTTTCTTCTCTTACAATATGATGTCTTGTTTTGGTCCCCTCCCCCTCCCCCCCCCCAAAAAAAAAAGAAAAAAAAAAAAATTGTAGGGATTAACTGATCTTTGTCTGTTCTTTTTAGTTGTGGTTATACTCTTTATACTCAATCAGAAAGTGTATCTGTGAAAATGGAGAGATGTATTAACCCAATGATATTCAGTGTGCTTGAATATATTCGCATGGGGGACATAAGAAGATTGAAAAAAATTCCCTTTTGGTTTGTTCTTAATTCATTTATTCTGTAACTTCAGTATCTTATTCTGCAATTTTGTATATATTTTTTTTTCTTTCTTTGTTTGTATTTTCTTTTCAAAATGGAGTAAACTGCGGATTCATTTCAGGATGCAACTTGTTAGAGGTGCCTATCATGAAGCATTATCATCAGTTTATTAAGAAACAAGCAGCATCTGCAGTCATTTATTCCTAGGTGAAACATGAAACTATATGATGCATGAGTCACCCAATCACTCATTCAATCTGACTGGAAAAACTTTTATTTTTGTTAATTCTATTATCTGTTTGATTTAAGGTTGTTTTGATTCTAGTGTTATTTGTGATGTGCTTATGGTGTCTTGTACTCCTATAATATTTGAATCTTTTTGTCATTTCTGTGCACTAGGTAATGTATTTAAGGTCATGTGACATGCTCTTACGTACTCAATATATTTTTGAACTCATTCTTAGGCTAAATCTTGAAATGTCAAATAGAAGTTCTTTAACAGTTTCAGCTTTAACAATTTCAGAAAATACAGACATAGGTCTATTTGATGCTTGCATGATTAGGTACTTTTGTAATGGAATGACTATGAACTGAGCCATATAAAATAAATATTCTGATATAGGGATGCTGTATTGCATTCTAAGTTGGAACCAATCTGCTTTGATGCAGACCAAATTCAAATCCTGCATGGTCCAAAGTTGAAGTTCTGAAATTAGCTGCTGGTGTAGAATCAAATACTATTCATCCTGTTGGAAAAGCTATTGTAGAAGCTGCTCAGGCTGTTGGTTGTAAGAATGCGAAGGTATTTCTTTGGAAGCTTGAAGAATTTACATCTTCTAGTTGGCTTTCATATGCAGTTCCTATTCAGTATATGTGGCCACTGCAATTAGAAGTGGCAAATTCGAGCGTACCTATTTACCTACCCTGTCCACCCATTATAAAGGGGCATAGTTTTAAATGAGTGCACCACCACTGGCATCGACTCCTATTGCTGCACACCATCATTGCCACTCCTGGTTTTATTCAATTTTTGGAGGTTACACAATACCAAACGGAATGAGTTCTTTTATGATCATTTTAGTTTAACCATTTAGGATTTCATGGCTTGATCAAAAAATAAAATAAACCAAGTACAAACTTAAAACTGAACATAGGCAATTGTTAGAATAAGTTTTCCCTGCACAAATCACCGAAAGGATGATTTATGCAAAAGCAAGGCTACTTTATCATGATACTGAACACATTATTTTTGCATGTTTATCATGAAAGAATGTGTATTAAATCTTGAGTACTGTTGGTTACTATTTTGTGGCAAAAATAATGATACTGATGAATTGTAGATCATCAGGTATAAACTGAAACTAATAAATCAATATGGGAATTTTGAGAAATTTGGGACGTCATGCAGAGAAATAATTAAAATACTTATACATTGGCATGTAAATGTTAAATGCATTTTTTGTGAATGTAATTGAATGTGATCAAACAAAAATAGAATAATGAATTAAAAAATTTATTGCATTGAATTCTGTTAAAGTATTTCTGGTCTACCACAGATGCCTTAGAAACTATGGATACACAATCGAATTGCGTATTTTGATCCCCAGAAATATTTACAAGAAAATATAGGCATAAATTTGAACATAAACATCACAAATTTTGATGCTGGACTAGCTTGCATATGCCAGGCATCTCCATTTTGCTATTCCCTATATACTAAACAATATCCAGCATATTTTTAAGTCTCCAATACAGAACCTAGTATAACCAAGACATATCAGTAGCTGATACAAATATAGGACAGATTAGGCTTTTAGTATGTTTGCAATTTCTCACAGAAAATGAAACATTCATACAGGAACCAGATTGGTCTTTGACATGTTTGAAAATTTTCACACAGAACCTTTTTTAGCAGGTGACAGATGGAACATTCATGGAGGAACCTGGGTCTGGTGCTGTAGCTACTGTTGAGAACAAGAAAGTGTCCGTTGGAACACTAGATTGGGTTAAAAGGTATTTTATTCATTGTTCTGTTTATATCTTCAATTGTTAGGTGCTTGACAATCTTCTTGTATTGATTGTGTTCATAATTAATGGCAAGTAAACTGGATTCCTCTAGTGAGACCTAAGAGTTCTGCTATTGTCTTGGAATTTTTGCCTTATGCTCTAAAAGTTTGTGCCTCCTAGCTTGAAGAATAGATCCTTATGTATATTTAGGGTTGTCCATCAGTGGGTTTGGTGCAGTTCAATTTCAGTGAAATCTAATGAACCAAATTTTAAATATATAAGAATTGAATCGAAAAATCAAACTGAACTGAATTGAGCTTGGTTTGGTTTGTTTTGAGCCGTTTTTTAAATAATTTTTTGAAATTTTTTAATATAAATTATATTATTTTGATTATTTATACCAATGAAACTTATTATATATTAATTATATATGTATATATAGAGTATATTTAATTTATTTTTAAGTAAAAAATTATATTATATCATTTGTTTTAAAACATTTTTTTATAAAAAATTTGGTTTATTTGGTTCAATTCAGTTTTAAAAAATCAAAATTGTATTGAACCAAATTTGTTTAAAGGAAAAATTGAACCAAATTGATTTTTAAATTCTGTCAAACTGAACAAAAGTTGGTTTAGTTCGGTTTCTCGGTTCAAACCGGATAGTGGACAGCCCTAGTGGTATTCATCAAAATGAGTGCAGCAATTCAATGTAAGATTGGTGTATGATCCACTCAGTTAATTATATACTGGTCCAACCAAACATTTAATCCATAATCTTTAATAACTTTTCTCTAAATAACTTCAGGTTTTGTTATTTAATTTCATGCAGTTTGATCTCTATGTTCTATTTTCTGTTCAATTTTCTTGAAAATTTGTAATATTAAACGCACTCAAGGTAGATTACTAACAAGGATCCAGTTTGCCATTATTTTTAATGGGCAACATGGTAAAAGCCATTGTGATGGGGATTTGAGTTTACATTGCCTTTTACCAGTCACCCAAGTTATTATGATATGAGCCTTTGGTTTACTTCTGTTTTGCCTTCAGTGAATCCTTGAACACAAAGTGTATTCTGTATATAGAAATCATGCCATCGAACTACATAAAAGTAAATGTTTGAATGTTTCAGAACTTTGCAGGTATAAAAGAGAACACATCGGGCAATAAACTTCACTTTGTATTTGAGCCTTTAATTGATAATTGTAATTGGTACTTTACAGCATTTTTAATTTAATAAACACCTAGAGGGAATTTTTCCCTAGGGTTTTCAAATCACAAAAATGCCAACTATAATGATAACAAAATGAGTGATTCAGATTCTTAGGGAATTGGATTGAATAATTCCAAAATGGCCACCATTGCATCAAAATAACTCAATAATAATAAGATATTAACCAATCACGACACATCATAATTTGTTTCTCATAAGAAAAAGTAATGTATCATTTTGGTATCTAGTATCATAAGTAGTGGTGGTAAATGGGTGAGCATGGGTAGGGTGATAAATAACCCTTTTACCCATTTATGATTTATTTTTATAGGGTGTACCCATGCGGAGTTAACCTCATTTGATCCATACCCACCCATTTATCCAATTAAAATTTGAATTGCTTTAAACTAAATACTTTAACTTGATTAAATATATTTCTTTTTATTTTTTAAATTTTTTATTTATCATTTAAAATGTTAAAATATTAATTGTTTCTTTATCATACAATACTTAAGCATAAAAGAAAAGGTAATGTTTAGTTTTGGTTATACTACTATTAATAAAAACGTTTCTGAAATGGTTATGTGCTAATACATTAGTAATAGTGTTTCTATCTGGCTGTTACGTTTCTTATTCGTGGAAATAGTTAGATGTGTGGTGTCTTTTAAATATGATTAGCATTTAAACTTTCTGGAATTTGTATGAGGTAACAATATACCAGAATATATATATAAAATCAACATATTAATAATTAAATCTTTAGTTCAATGGTACTAAACGCAAGGAGGTTTGCTTATTTAACTCTAGTCTGAACTTTTTTTTTTATTTTAAAAGATCATATTAATAAATAATAATCAGATAACTCTTTTTTTGGTTACAGAGAACTATTTTTTTTTTAATTTTTATATTTCAGCTGCTATGGGTGATACTTATTTTTTTAGATTTAAAATATTATTTTCACTTTTTAAATATATATTTTATTTAGATATAAATTTTTTACATTACTTACATAAATAATGATATAGTATTTATTTTTAGTGATATATGTTTATTTTCTCTTTGTAAAATCATATAAAAGCTTTTAAAGCTATATTGAGGAAAAAAAAGTATTAGATAAATGGGTGCCATTACCCAAACCATATCTATCCATATATTAATAGAGCTAAGTGGGTAATAATCCATTTAATACCCATTTAAAATATAACTCACTCATTTACTACTCAAACCCTTTTTTTTAAAGGGGTGGGTAAATGGATAAGGGTGAACTTTGTCACCCCTAATTATAAGTACATGCTTTTAGTTTTGCACATGAAACACTTATTAAAATGACAGATCCCTCCCCAAAATCTGTTGCAAAATGGTTGAAACAGTTACTTATCACTATTATTTAAAACCCCTTGTTTCTCCCTTCCACACTTCGTTAGCAAGAGCAAAATAGTTTGCATTAGGAGCACTGAAAGGAAAATCTTAGAAGGATTTACATGAAATTGTCTCTGAGCCATCTTTTAGTATTCAAAAGGAACAACATATTAAGTAAAAGAATGAACATGGTGTGTGTGTGTGTATATATATGGGATGCATCTGCAATGGTATGATTATAAGCTTTCTATAATTAAAATACACGCACACCATTTTCTATTATTTAAAATTACTCTTTATGTGTACCTACGGCTGAACTTAGCCTTAATAGCAAATTATTTAAGGTTAGTTATAGGAATCATTTTTGTAATTCCTGTCAATTCGTAGGGTTACATATTTAATATGCATTTCACACTAGAATTTGTCCCTGGGATATCGTTTTATGAATACTTTGTCCATGTTGAATATCTATATATGTACCTTCTTCACCAGTATTTTATTGGTGATATAAATTGTCCTAGAAATTACTTATTCATGCATGGTTGGGTATATCATTAATCAACTTGCTACAATGGCATGTCTGTCATGATTTTGGTTTATGGTTGTATACCCATTAACTTGGATTTGGTATTAGGAGTGAAATGACTGCAACAGCATTGATTATCGTTGTAAAAGGGTCAAACTGCTCATAAGCTTGTTGGGACTTGTCTCAAGAAAGACTCTTGAACTCATTCATTAAAGGTTACTGAAGTTTGAGCAAGGTGAAACTTAGTTTGTTCAAGATTGCATGCAAATTGTAAATGAGTTGAGTATCTCATAAACTTGTTGGGGCTTTGACCAAGAAAGAGCCTTGAACTCATTCATTAAAGGTTACTCGAGTTTGAGCAAGGTGAAACTTAGCTTATTCAAGATTGCAAGAAAATTTGTGTGTAGGCTCTTGTGCAAACTCTGATATAAACTCATTAATGATTTGATGGACTTCAAGTTTTAGACAGACATATATATATATATATATATATATTGTTCTAGGGGTGGTTGGTAGCAACAGGAGTTGTATAGAAAGACTATCCTATCAGTATTGTATTAGTAGCTATTTCCAAAACATTATACATGTTTACAACTACAGTAGTATTAAGAGAATAAGAATGGTTAATTTCATTGATATTTTTATTAGTACAGGTACTCTTTTGAATAAATTAGTCAATGGTTTCATTATAATTTTAATCTATTGAGGAAGTTATCAGATTTATTTTGGCTTCTTACATGAATTATCTGAGTATGAATGATGTTGGGTTTATCTTATTTGGAAAATGAGCTGAGTTTGAACCTAAATTCAAAAGTCATTTCATAAAATTGATGAGCCTAAGCATGCCAAATTTTAGTTCAACTTGTCTAGTTTGTAGCCTAACATTTATGTGAGATATGGAATACACATAGCACTTTTTTTTCTTCTCTTTTTCTCCTTCACATGATGATACCATGATACAGCAGTTTGCTAAATTTATGCTAATATATTCTGCTTATTAGATGCATTTTTCAAATGTAACATGGCAAAGGTAATGGGGAATCAGTAGCCATTAATTATAAAACTGAAAGTCTTCTGCTTCCACTTTGGTGATTTAATTGTTCTCTGTTCTCTGTTTATGACATATTTTAATTGAATGATTCTTCTCCATAGGCAAGGAGTTTATGAGAATCCATTTCAAGAAGTGGAGGATCTTAAAACTCATTCAGTTGTCTATGTTGGAGTAGATAATGCTCTTGGTGCTGCTATATACTTGGAAGACCAGATTAGAGAAGATGCTAGGGATGTCATTGAATCTTTGTCCAAGCAAGGCATTAATGTGTACATGTTGTCTGGTGACAAAAGAAGTACTGCTGATTATGTTGCATCTGTTGTTGGTATCCCAAAGGAGAAGGTAAGAAAAGTATACTTGGACAATCTAAGACTTGAGTTAATAAAAGTTAGTTTTTTCCCAAATGAGAATCCCCAAACAGCTAGTTATTTTTAAAATGAAAATAACTCCTAAAAATTCCCACTAGTTATTTTTTCTTCCAAACGTGATCGCTCATAACCTTACAAAGCTTTTTTCCTTCTCTTTCTTAGAAAATCTAAAGTTCTTTCTATTCCCTTATTTCTGGTAAAACTCATGATGTTATTATAATAATAATAATAATTATTATTATTATTATTATTATTATTATTTGGATGTGATCATGCACAACATGACAAAGAACTTTTTCTTCACCTTCGAAGGATAATTGGAGTGCTTTCATTTGTTCTATCATGTCTAATAATACCATAGTTATTTCTTGCATTTCTGGTTCTGATCTCTTATTTGTCTCCTTTATTCAAGAACTGGCTAAAATTTACATCTTGATATTTGATGGTTGTCAGCATCAAAATATCTATTTTGATGGGCTTTTTTAAATTGAATGTGTTTTGCCACTTTAATTGATGGAGGAGAAAGTGAATTAGTTCCTAGATGAGAGCATATTATAGCAAAAGCAAACATGAAAAAAATGAAAGAGAGGATTTGGAAAAGCCATAACCTTCAAAACTAGGTTAGGCACTCTACATATGTGCACTTATAGGAGGGACTTATGTGTACAAATACTAAAATAGGTGTTAGGCAAGTTTGTCTTTGACTGTCAGAAAAAGGGAGAGAACAACAACTTTGCTTTGGTTCCAGCTAGGTAATTGTTAAGTTTGTTAGTCATTGAAATTTGTTCACTTGTCTATATTTGATGCTCAAGAGATCTTCAGAAATTGCACCAAATGATTAAAACAAAAATTTTATTCTAATTGAGGCTATTAAAACTGTTGGGTCTGATCAGATATTGGCTAATAATTCACATTTTTGTGTGTAATAATGAAATTTTAGTGAGCACAACCAAATGCTTAAATGTATTACAAACACTAATCTCATTAAGCTCATTAAACTGAAGCACTCCATTACATTTAGGCATGTTCTTTTAGTTCAGTAGCAACTTGGTGCTGGGAAATTTACAAGTTGTCTTGAAAGATTGGGGGCGAAGTACTAACAAAACAATGCATATAAAAGTCATACAGTTTTTGGTACATGGGGCTGTAATATTAGGCTTATGAACTAATTTGATTTGTTGATCAGAATCATTTATCAGATCGTACTTACAGCTGTTAGACAATGACAACTGTGAAACACTTTAGTATTGTTTTCTGCTAGTTCTACAAGTATCTAATTAATACTTCAAAATTCCATCATTATTTGAAGCTAGTTTGATGCTTGAGTGTAGACAGGAATAATTAGATTGATTCCAAATGTGAAATTACTGGCAACATTGATTTGGTTTGAAGCTGATTCAAACTATAAATCTTTTTCCTTTTAAATGCCTTTTGTTGGTATTGTAAACATTGGCACATTTAAAATTTTTATGAATGATACATCATGCGTCAAAAGTTACTTTGATATCCTAATCTGTGTTATGGATGGTAGTAGGTGTTAGCAGGAGTTAAACCTGATGAAAAGAAGAAGTTCATTACTGAACTTCAGAAGGGTCAGAACATAGTAGCCATGGTTGGTGATGGAATTAATGATGCTGCCGCCTTGGCATCATCACATATTGGAATTGCCATGGGTGGAGGTGTTGGAGCTGCCAGTGAGGTGTCTTCCGTCGTGCTGACTGGCAATAGGCTGTCACAGGTAATTGGCAAAATTGGATCATTACCGTGCATATAATGTAATGAATGCTAATATCATTGTCTGCCCAAATTGCAAGTTTTCACTTTGCGTCTGAAAATGATATGCTTTTATTATATGATTATGGATCTCTAATACAGTGTCAATTTTTAAATTCTGGACCTTTGATTATCTTCAAAAAAAGGCAAAATAAAATGTATAAGGGCATGCCCATATTTCCCCCCACTGATTAAAATGAGATTGAGAAAAGCTCTGATTTTCAGTTCTTAAGCACTGTTTTTTTATCACATGCCCTTTAATATGAATTCTTCATTCATTTAATTACATCCCGAGGTGGTGTTTGTGGAGAAATGTGATCTTGGACTTTGGATCATCCCATGTTAGCCCATTAAAACATGTCTAGGTATCCCTGTCTGACAGAGAGAATCAGAAATAATTGCTATGGTTTCTTTGAAGTTGGTTGGAGTTTGGACTTAAGCTGTAAGCTGTTGAGTTTTGTGCCGTATAAAAATCAACTTTCTTCTCCACATTCTATTGCTTTCAGTGCGCAACTCAGAAATTGTTGTACTTTTTGATTTGATCTGATTTTTATGGGAAGATTTTGATTGGCCGGATCACAAGGATTAGAATTTGTGAGTTGCACATATTACATCTAAACCTAGTCATAACTGGAATGGTATATTTATTTTCTTTACCTTTCTTTTTCCTATTTCTTTTAGGACTTGTATAGCTAACTTTGGTTTCCTATTTCTTTTAGGAACGGCAGTATTTGTCATTCTCCAATTCCCGTTAGGATTTATATTAAGTTTAGGACTTACAGAAGCAGCAAGTTACCCTATAAATATAAGGTAGGATGACTTGGTTTTTAGCTAATAACAATCAGTGTCTTTCCTTAAATTTGTGACCTAAGTTTCTGTTGAAATGTTTGCTCTATTTTCTTAGATTTAGTCTAAGTGCTGAATCTGATTTTGCTTACTTGCAACTTGACAGGACATGACTTGGATATATAATTGCTTTTTGGTATCATTTTATTACTGTCTGAATGACATGATTGACATAGATTGCTTCTATTGCAGTTGCTTGATGCATTGGAGTTAAGCAGGCTAACCATGAAGACTGTGAAGCAAAATCTCTGGTGGGCTTTTGCATACAACATTGTAAGTTTTGTTCATTACAGAATTATTGCTGTTATTTCATGAGCAATAGCCCACAAAAATGAAATCTGAGTTGAAAAAAATTGATGTCAATGGAGGACTACGTATTGGCAAAAAGTTCTCGAGTATATTCCATGCAAAGAATGAATAACGGGGTGTATTATATAGCAACTTATATCTGCAAAAAGACTATATATATTGGCTGGAAGAGGAACTTCATTTATCAATGGGCATAAAAATAATGTTGAAGTTGTCAAATAGTCAAGAAAGAAAGAGGGAGAATAAAGATGTCAACACGCTTTTGTGCAAGTTTGTTGCCCACGGCCTTCTTATTCATTAGTGCAACCTGAATGGCTTAAACTTCTGGAACCTATTGCATGTTATGTTATCGAAATGATGGAGCATAACTCATAGGAGTTTCTTATTCTTACGATGGCTGCAACTAGACCAAATTATGCTTTGTCAACTAGCTTTTGCTGTGAATATGTGATCCTATCTTATTTGCTCAACCCTCATATTTATCTTTTTTGATGTTTGCTGCTTCCCATACCCCCTCACAAACCCCCTGCATTCTTAGTATGGGAAAAATATGAAAGCAGTTTTTAATAAAATTTTCACATCCCGACTCAAATTCATTTGATGCAAGTAAATCATCATATTGTTACACCTTTCAAATTAAAAACTAGACCCTTAGTCTGCACATTTTGCATCCTGCCCTCTACTGTTTACATTTTTGAAAGTGGACCGTAAGTCTTGAATGTTAGCGTGATCACTTTGAATGTTCTTGCAATAGACTGGTTTTGTGTATTTCAAAAGTGAGTTGAGTCGATGAATTCATGACATCATTGTTCTCATTATGTAGTCTTTTGTCATTGGTTATTATCCCTTATATTTCTTCCTTTTCTTTTATTTGGGATTTTTCTTTTCTTTCATTAAATCAACCTGAAAACTCTATATTCACCAAAGTAATGTGAGTGAAACCTTGTAAATGCCTAGTGCTTAGTCTCTGTTAGATTTTTGCCCATCACAAACTGTTGAGAAGACAAAAGCATCTTGAGGAATCTTTTTAAATTGGCTTGCGTCCCTCGAGAACATTCATATCATAGTTATTTAAGAGCAGAAATCAAAGTGTAATATTAATTGAAGTATCTGTACTTGTTTACTGCTAAATGAGCATTATTTTGGTCTTCAATGGTTCCCGATTGATAATTCCTTTTGCATCATGGAGGTGTCATTTTTACAATCACTTTCTGAAGACACTTGTTTGACTTGTTCTAATTAACAGTAGTGGCCCAGCATTCAACATTAAGTGCCCTGCTCCTACACTGCATGAACAGGAAACTTTTGTGATTATATTATGCATAAGTGAGCAACATAAACTGATCTCAAACACTGAAGACAAATTAGAACAACCGCTTGGATTCACCAAACCAAGCTTGCATGACCTAGTTCGAACCTCATCTAAACTGATTTACAATACAACTGCCCCGCCCTTTCACTTCCTGCAAGGATACTAATTTATCGTTTAGTTTAGCTTTTCTTCCCTGAATACAGGGCTCAACCAATGAGCTAGGGTGAATTCTCATTGCCCGTCGTTTTCATCTTTTTTCTCTTCATTTCGTCATTCTATAGTAAATTGATACAACAAACTCCAAAACCTTTTTTTCTTTTTTCCTTTTTTGGCTTTGTTTTACTTAAAAACTAGTATTTGGTCTTAATGCTAATTATACATTTTTGCAGGTTGGAATTCCAATTGCAGCTGGCATGTTGCTGCCAGTAACTGGGACCATGTTGACTCCATCAATTGCTGGAGCTCTCATGGGCTTAAGTTCTATAGGTGTGATGACAAATTCTTTGCTTCTGAGATTGAAATTCTCTTCAAAGCAGAAACAGACTGATGGGGCATCTGGCAGTACCAAGGTTTTTTTGGATTCTGATATTGTTATAGACCAGAGAAAGAAAATAAAGAAATCCTACTCTGATGCTAAATGGAGAGAAGCCTGATAAAAGCTAGCTTACATAGGACATCCTGGTTCTGGATGACGTATAACATGGAGACAATTGCAATATGCGACTTTGGTTGCAGATTGTGAAGATGACAAGGTTGACATCATTTGCATCCCGAACACCTGACATCATTTATAGGGTTTTTCTTTATTTATTATTTTTTTCAACTATTTTAAAGGGGTCGTTGGTTCTGTTGACCCAAATGCTTTCTAAGTTTTATCAAGTCGGGCAGTATTAATAATTATAAATAAATTAAATATTTATTTTTATTAAATATTTCGTTAAGTAATAGATGATTAAAAATAATATATATATAAAATAATCAAGATTAATTATTATTTGATAATATATTAATCTTTTATAAAAATAATTAAAATTAAATCAGTATTATAAATTTTAATAATATTATTATTATTAATTTTTCAAGCGAAAATGCAAAAATTCATATTTTTTTTCTCTTTTGATTATTTTTTATTATATAAAAAGTTAAATATTGATTATTATAAATGTTAATAATTTTTTTGTTATTAAAGTTTTGGGAATCATTTTTATGTAAATTATTAAACAGAATTTAATTTTTTTATTAAAATTGTGAATCATTTCAATGTGAAAAATTTAGATTTTTTAAATAATTAACTAAATGTTTAAATATTAAATTACTTATCATGTGATAAAATCAAAATGTGTTAAATTACCATTTTAAAAAATATTATATTATTAATATAATTATTTGATAAATAGAAAATATTCATTTAAAATTAAATTTGATTTCGAAATTAATTTTATATGTATTGATTAACGAATTTTGAGTTTTGGATGTCATTTTTAATATATATTTTTTTCATTAGTCAATAAAAACCTTAAAGCTAACCGAAGATGAGGACCAAGGTGGAAGGGAAAAATAGAAGTTATATTTAAAATGTTTAATTGATTCGAAGTCTAAATGTTAAAGATTAATTATATTTATATATTAAAAAAAAGGGTAATGAAATGGTTATTCAACATTTTTTTAATCATGCTAATTTTGATGGCCATTCAATTTCTATACTTTTTGATCATTTGATCAAGCACTTGAGCTCGCATTTCACCCATGCAATCAACAATCTCACATGCATTCGCACACATTCGGCTTTTGTCCAGGAAAGGGAGGAGGAGGCGACCTGGTTTGACGGCGATGACGACGCCAGGCAGAGCAGAGGTGTAGCATTGGAAGGAAAAACGAAAAAGAGATAAAATGAGGCTGGTCGGAAACGTCCAATTTTCAGCCAAGCCATCCCTTGTTTAACTTCTTCAGCAGAAATAGGCCTACTTACCATCAAACCCTCCTCCTTCAAAAGCAAAGGTCCTAATTGCAAAATCTATGGAAACTTCTAACAATCTGTTTGGAGGGGATGAGTTGAAGAGTAATTAAAAAAAAGATAGGGAAGGATAAGTCTTCTCTTATTTAGAAAAAATGTGAGAAGAGAAGAACAATAAAACTGAAAATTAGGCAACAGGTCACTTTGACCCTTTCGACACTTAATATTACATACCACTACCATTTTCCCTTATCAGTGGGGATTTAAGCTCTTCTAAACATTCCTCCAACTTCAATAGGACTAGTAGATTTATATCTACTCTAATCTCTAGATTTAATAATGAGAAGAAGAAGAAAACAGAATATTAGAGATAATAGAGTTATCAGACAGTTGCTGCTCCTTATCAGGTTTACTAAAAGAGTCAGTAGGTTTAGTAATAGCTTTACCCCTGTCAACAGGAACCAAAGCTGGATCCTACATCTTATCAGAATAATTTGGAACATCATCACAAGTCTTAGGGACTCCCATCCTTTAGTCTCCATTGCTTAGATGGTTTCATGCTTATCCCAAACTTATTCTTGGACGCTTATTTATGACAATTTGCCTTTTGATGCCCAAATCCATGACAGCTCACAAACCTGAGGTCCTTGTTCAACCATCCGCCGTACTTGGTCACCATTTTCATCTTTCCTGCAACTCCATCTGAATGCAAGCATTTAACTACGAAGCGATTGATGTAAGGTGCAATTATCATGAAAGATGAGTACCTAGAATACTGGCATCTCACTCAGCATTTCCACTGACAGAACTCCCATGGAAGTTGGGGAAATTTTCTCCCCACTGCGATTTTGTTGAAATAAGGAAGCTCGTGATTTAGCTGGATCCACATTCTTAATCGCAGGTTTTCGATCTTCCTATTCGGCCAAGAACTGCTAACAAAAGTAGGCTTACGAAGTCGTAGCCTTAAATTGGCAGGAACCGTGGTTCCTTCACAATTGATAACAGCCTTCTACGGCAAAAAGGAATCTTCCCGTGTTGCAGTGCAACAATGTTCACATCAGTATCCAACGAGCCTTCGACTGCAACATAGACATCGAATCAGCTTCTTTTGAAACTTGAAACGACATCTTCCTTCCATAAGGCACGTTGTTCAATTTTCTCTTACTCGTGATAAACAAAATAAAGTTAGAAAAGCTTGTTTCTTCCAGGGCATTATTTTGTGTATGGCGGGTGACCATCAACATTCACTTTGCTTCTTCTATACATCAAACTAGACGACAATCTTTTCTAGAGTTATGCAATCTATTAGAACCCTTTTATTCATGTCCATCACAATATTGTGTGTTTTGTTGGAATGGAAGAAAAACCCCATAATGTACGTAAAAACATACACTGAAATTTGAAGGCGTCATTAACCTTTGTAATTTACATTTTCTATAGCAAAGTCATGACTAAAACTTGCTTTCAAACTTTACATAAAAATTTGCATAAGTTGAAAGCCAAGGACAATCCCCAGTAAAACATTAGCTTGGTTAAATGTGCATAAGCCAGAAAGAACCACAAATAGCACGGAGAGCTAGATGCATCAGCTCATGAAAGTCTCACATTTGTTCTTGATAGCTAAAGCAGCTGCTCTGTACCATGACGCTGCAGCCATTGCACCTGGATCAGGAACTGATGCAAGGATCCCTGCAGAGACATACGACGAGCGTCCAGCCTGCATAAACTATTTCATAAGATCCCAAATGCATGCAATACAATGCCCAGATGTGGACACTATATGTATGTATCCAGCGCACTTGCTCTTAATGCATATAGGCTCACAGAACTCATGAAAATCACATCCAACTTCATTTTGTGCCATGACAACTCAAGGCATGCTGCCTTTAGACCATTTTTGGTCAATACGAACTTGGATGTCCTTTCGCATACAAAATGGATGCTAGAGGATCAAAATCGAAATATTCATGTAAAACTATTCCTTGCAAGAATGTTCTGTCTGTATCCCGAATGGTGGGAGAAAAATTGATGTAATTATAATCTCAAAAGAAGTTATAATAAATAAAAAAGAACATCACCTGTGCCTGCATGTGTCTGGTTGATTCAGCTCCAGCCAACGCTGCCTCAGATGAGAGGACAAATGCAGTGAAAGGATCATCCCCAGCAGTTAACCTCTGATGGTAAAGTAAATAAATTAGTATCAGAGGATGAACCACATCAACTACAAAAGATAAAAGACAACCATTTTTGCTGTCAACCTTCTGAAGAACTGTTGACGCCGGAATAAGTGTATCTAACAATGTGCGATAGCCAGCACTAGCCCCACCATATTTGCTGACTGCAGCAATGGAAGCTTGAAGTGCTTCAGACCCTGATTCAAGACAATGGTTAAGATCAATGATGTACACCTGAAAACTATAACACGAGGAACTAATCTCACATTGTTTTGATGTGACAACTGGTTCTTCATTTGTTTTCAACTGTGCATAAGCCGCCTTGCAAAAAATAGTGTATCTGCTCCAAAGAGTGAAATGCTGGGATTGATCAAATACATATGAATGATATGAGATAACCAATCAATGTAGAGATGAAGCAAGTAAAATACATGATCCCACTTGTTCCTCCCATAACTCTTCTAATAGATGATCCAATTTCATTTACTGTTTCTGCAGCATCATTCAGGGGATAACTAGGAGCAGAAGAATGAGATTCAGGTAAGACAATGAAATAGAAAACTAAACCACAGAACAAGAAATTTTTGCACGAAACTACAGAAAATATGCTTATCAAAATATGCATCCCTAGCTTCAAAAGCTTTGAAGTATATTTTGCAATGCGATTATATGTAGGAGAATCCAGTCACCTACATTAGTCAGATGAATTAATTAAAAACCAACAGCACCATGAGATATCAGGTGATGTTGTACACAACAAGAAAAAATAAATGCATGCTTAATTTGTCCCATATTTCACCAAAAACCATGGTACCGTAATCTCAACTGCAAAAGCAACCAAAACTTACTACTTTTTCATGCCCTCTAGAATTGCTGTTGCACCCCTATGCATCTGCAAAAGCAGATGAATCAGCCATCTTGCACCAAGTGACGGTCATAAGATTCAGAATAAGTTTGATAGGCTTACCGTTGATCCACAGTCACCATCTCCTACTTTGCTATCCCATTCATTTAAACTGTCCCGGAGATTGATAACTGCATTTGCTGCTGCCTCGATAGCCACCTCAAGCATTTGTCCTTCTTCACTTAATTGTAGCGGCCGACCCAATGGCTAACAAAAAATAAACATGGACAGTCAGGTTTGACAATGATGCAATGATGCACAGTGAGAAATACTAATACTCTCCAAAGGTTTGCTCTGATATGAACTTAATCATACTCTTTCAACCTACCATCTGTAGAAAAGGTAATATTTTCAGACTTTATAACTTAATAATTCAAAGTACAACAAAATTTTAAAATTTAAAAGATTAAAATGTAATCAAATATCAAACCTTCAGGAATAAAGTGTAGAAAAAATTCACTGTATTGTATTGTACATCAAGGACAAACATGTTGCAATGCTAAAAATCATAAATAACCTACAAAAAATTTAGACCCATCACATTCTTCAAAGCAGTCAAAGAAAGGACCACGAATTAAAAGAGTCAATAAAAATTTGTAAGCATATAGTAATGTTATAAGGTATATTAAAATTATAAAGTATTGTTGAAAGTCGCAAGTAAATTACAATATGTTAACATTACAAACTTCATTAAATTAATAAAATAATTATAATGAAGTTATGCGGCAATGCCATAAATTTGATGTGCCACTATCACCATGCTTTGCCTCCAGATCGCTTAAACTTTAGATTCAAATTCCCATTAGAAAAGTGTTTTAGTAGTGCATCAAAACATCAATTAATTTTCTGTAGAACAAATAATCAAATGACCACAAAATACAAAAGAAGAGCAGGTAACTTCTCTTAAATAAGATAGTTGTCAGGTAACTTCTCCTAAATAAGATAGTTGTCTTTTCATTAGATCAATACATGATAAGCAATAACACATGAAAATACCTCATCACTCTTTGTTGAACGAGTCAAGGGCAGTTGAACAGGAATCTTAGCAGGTGGACGACTGCCTGCAAATAAAGATAACTCTTGAAATCAATACCAATTAATACATAACTTATTAATGATTTCTTTGTTTGACATTCTAAATAATCATGGGCTACTATGAAAAGGGTGAACAGTTTAATGTTTTCATTGATCGCAACATTGACAAATGACAGTAGAAAGCAAACTTACAAAGAAACCACAAACAATTAATAATATAAAACATATAAGTAATGTTCTCAAACATCATAACAGACCATCAACTCCACGAGGCCAGAAAGGAGCCTTGGTTGAAGCATCCAGACGTTGCAAAATCGCTTCATCTGCCTTCATTATGGAAATTGAAAATCCTGAAAGAGAACACCAGAAGGAGGTGAACAACTATATAGCTCAGCACTAAAATGCTCTTTCCATCATACCAGACCTGCCATATCAAGAGAAGTCACAAATGATCCAGTATAAACTCTATCGACAGCAAGCCCATGCTCCAGCTGCAATTGAGGGACTGCTTTTCCAGCTGCAATCATCAGTTCCATTACAGGAGTGGCACCAAGTCTGCAGTTAGAAAGGAAACAAAAGGTGAACCATCAAACATGTCCTCGGAGACAAGCACAGAGATTATAACCATGTTTGAGGAAATTAATAACAAAAATATCTGCTGTTATATGAAAACGGAGTTAACAAGGTAAAGAGTTTCAAATGCTCAAAACATTCTCAAAAGGAAACAACAACAAACAAAATTAGGATGCTCAATTTTAAATATCATATCACCGCATATAATTCCACAAGGTGTGTTCCAATCTGAAGTAAAAAAGCAAATCCTTGAACCTACCCATTGACCATGAGCACCACTCTATTACCACGCGTAATTGGAACATAGTTAGTTTCCTGCAACGTTAAATGATATAGAAAATGAGGCATCAAATTGCTTGTCAGCTGAATATTACAGAATACTATCATCTGAAGCTTCTTTTCAGCATGAAACTACAGATATTGACCACTGAAGAAGCAATCATAAGAAAAAAAAACTTTCTACATAAAATAATCTAAAATAAAGTTAGTGGCTCAATTTGCAAGACAAGAAAATTTTTATTTATACAAGCACATAACAGTAACCCAAATAAAGAAACATCTTGGACATGTTGCAAACATTTTTACAAGATGAAGGGTTGATATAGATAGCAACAGATATTATCATTGCCATGCAAATTTAAGAATGATACACAAAAAAATTAAAAGAAAAATCATATTTTACATTGCAAAAACATGCTTAGCGAATGTCATCCAGTACAAGCAGTAAGTCAGTTGTCAATAAATAATTCCACAGCAATGAAAAGCCACTTCAGCTTGCAATTTAGTAAAATAGTTCATTAGGCTAAAGAATTCCCCTTTCCACTTAAGATATGTTAACCTAATTAGATAAGCAGATAAATAAAGCTCCCCCTATATTACTCATCTCTCCTTTTCAATATCAAATGCCTTTCATGTGCCATAATTATTCTTGGGCTTCTTCCTCACCTGAGATAAGAATCTAGATGCCGTTCACATTCTCATAGAAGAACTACAAGGATGTAAATCACATAGTATCATCAATCGTAGAAGGGTATATTCAGTTACTTTAGAATTTCATCTTTATGAGTAAATAGTAATTTTCTTCTTTCAGTATACAACTGAAGATTTCTCCTATTCTCACATTTGTATTAAAGATGATAAATGCTTACTTTTCTTTTCCTTTTTTCTTTTTGTTTTTTCTAATATCCCCTTCAACAATAGCATGATGCACATTTTATAGATGAATTTCAGGGTCTAACACTCAAGTTTTGACACATACCGGTGACAAGATCTGCTTAAGAACATGAGAAACCACCACCTCAACAGGCTGAAGGTCAGCCACAGCAGCACCAGGTTCACCATGCTGGGAAGGAAGGGGAAAACAAACACGACATCAAGATTTACAAACATCCAAGGCAGAAATTGAAAAAACTGAAGTAAATAGAGCATTAAGCAGTGGCTGAATAGGCTGTCAGAAAACAAAAATACAGCAAGTAAGTGAACTGCATGTCATGAAAAAGAGACAACTTAAATTCTTAAAATTATATTTGAACATTTCTTGTCCTTTTATACTAAAAAAAAAAAAATTCCTTCATATGCTTATAATGACCAAATATTTTAACAGACGATTTATATTAAGCTAATCTACAGCAATAAAGTATGAAAAAGGTAATTAGCGTAGAATTCAGTGATACATAATGCACTCTGATTTTAGGAAATCAGTGCCTCAGTGTAAAATACTGACAATTCCAAGACCAAGTTCCATCTTCCCTGGACCCAAACGATCAGAGGTAACCTGACCAGGTAGCGTGCAAACTGATAATGCAACACCCATTGTTCCAACCATTTCAGATGCACGTTTTGCTTCAGCGGCTACCTCATCAAGAGAAAGTCCAGCAGCAGCAGCAGCTCCTGCAACCTGTAGGAGAAAGAAGTTAGAAGTAAGCTCAATTTGAAATAAAGAAATCATTGAGATATTATTGCAGAAAAAAGGAACTTTTTCCAGCTCATCATAGAGTTCCAAAAGAAGGCAGTAAAATAGTCATATCATAGAGCACAGCAAGCAAACAAATTAGTACACTAATGTAAAAGGAAAACATCTTTGCTATCTACTCGAGAAAAATAATATTTTATTCATTTCATGTACACTTTGAGTAAACGAAATTTAATTTAAAACAGAATGTAACTACGTGGTTGCAGAAGCTTCTATATCCATAAGCTGGTACCAAGTTTAATTATATAATTCAAACAAAAATCCTTCAAGCATACAAGTAAGAAGAAAGCAAACTGGAAGCCCAAAAGGCCAAATATTCAAGGACAAAAATGTAAAAAGGAGGAAAATGAAACAAAAGAAAGAGGAAAAGACAAGAAAGAAAAGATTAGAAACAGGATCTCAATGAGTAAGATGAATTCTTTCCACATTCTTTTGGTTGAGTTTGAGTGAATGTGTGTAGATACAGAGATTATTACCTTATGTACTAGGATAGTCCCTGCCAGACCACGCCGTCCAGCTATGGCCCGAGGAGGTAAAGCACAATCATCTCCAACAATTACAGTCTGCCAAAAGAAACAGCAACTTTACAGTGATTCTGCTCTCAACAGCAATAAGTTTAATCAATAAAAGAGGATAAAGCATGAACTCCAATGTACCTCGACTTTGTAACCTTCAGATTTTGCTTGCTCTGCAGCCAAACCAAAATTTAGCCAATCACCAGTATAATTCTGCCAACCCACAAATTACCAACACCATTAATGCACAAATAAAAAACAGCATGATCAAGCGTTAGATAGTATCAACTATCATGCAATTCACACAAAAGCAAACCCTAAGTTTCCCCCACTATCACAGAAAAGCAAACCCTAAATTTCCGCCAGTATCACAGAAAAGCAAACACTAAATTTCCCCCACTATCTTTTCCTGGTTTAATTTTGTGTCTTTCCATACCTCCAAGAGCCATCATTTCCGCACAATATGTTTGAAATTCACAAACTAAGTTGGTTTGGAAGAACAATACCATGACAATCAGAAGACATCCCATGGGACCAGTTACAGCTCGAATGCCCTAAAGTTGAATCATGTTAGAGCAGTCATCTAGAAGAAGAATAATAAATAAGGAGAACTGTCACATATTCAATAGAACTATACATATATCTTGCAATGAGTACATAAAATAAAGAAACCATACAGCAAGAATTGAATCAACTTGAGGAGAAGCAAAAACTTCTCCACAGATAGCAGCTGTGAGCATCCCTTCTCCAACATATCCGGCTTGTGCAGGTTCATGGCCACTTCCTCCACCTATAGCATAAGATAGAACAACAAACAAAAGCTTTATGAAAGTACTAGAATTGCTAAATTCACATGATTTTAAGACCAAAAAGTTCGCACTTATCAAATACCCATTACCAGACAGTTAACACAGCAATCAACTGTGCCTGTTAAGGCTCAAGAAGTTGTTCATTGATGCACCAAAATCACATTAGATATCAAAAAAATTATTCCCAATACTCTTAAGATCAAATATAAATACTTAGGCAATACAAGCCTTCTAATCAATCACTAATCCTGGAAGGATGGAAAATGACCATATAAATGTTTATTAATAATTTTATTTCATAGATCAAATCAGAACAAAATATATTAACATGGCAAAGAACCATGTTTTTTGAAATTACACGATTTGTAGTAAAGTTGCTAACCATCCAAAATATTATATTCGCAATTTCATACTCAACCACAAGTTACAGTAGCAAGAAAAGAAAAAGGGGATTCGCATATAAGTTCTGAAGCATGCAACATTAGTTTTAAGTTTAAACACTAGAGCAGAAAAGGTGTATATGTTAGTGTCATAAACCTGATATTATGGCAACCTTGTCATATGTAGCACTTGAAACATCAGCACGCAATACAACTTTGACCTGCCCCACCAAGAAACGAAAGAAAGAAAAAATGCTATTATATTTTAAAAAGCAAATATTGCCCAATTTTTGTAAATAAACAAATTGATTAACAGTCAATAACCTCTGGAAAACCATCCAAGTACTGCAGTCCAGGATATGTTTCCGCTAAACCCTCAATGAAATCAGTCACGACATCTGCAATCAGGACAACAGAATATGCCTCTCACTACAATATAAAAGATAAAACAACACACTAAGCATTAGCCATTATTACTACAGGATAGTTACGGCCTACTTCTATTTTGAGCACTGCTACACCTTACAAGTCTGACTGAATTTTGGCACCAAATATCCACAAAAAAATATCATGTGGGCCACTACAATTTCCGTATTATTTTTCAAATTATAAACTTTTTTTTTTCATTTCATTAGTTTCAGCTATCATTTAGGCCTTTAATCTTACCAGTAGAAAATTGTTTTCATCCTTGTAATTCATATAAGGACGACCACTTGTAGTCGCATTAGCATATAAAAATCTCATAATCATTGATCAATGTATAAACCTATAAATAAGCCATAGAATAATGATTCAGATGATCGGCCATAATTTCTTTGGATACACCTTAGTAAACTACACAGAAAAGCAATTGCAGAAAATAAACCTGCAATGCAAGTAACATCATCATGATCCTCCTACTCAGCTGACGAAGAAATGTATCATATAAATACAAAAGCCACCCACCCAAGAATAATTAAAGTCTTAAGGTGCTCAGTTTGGGTCAGAATTTTCCAGTTTCTCAGCAACCAAACAAGAAAATAACACTGAGTAATAATAAAAATTAAAGGGAAACGAAAATGCGAACCATTAGGGTGGTTGATGAGTTTCTTTCCTTGGGAAGACATGGAAAACTGCGTCGATCGAGCGATCGAAGAAAGGCGAGAAAGAATCAGACACAGTTAGTAGAAATTTCTTTGAACCACAACATTCAGAGGAGAGAGAGAGAAAGCTGTGCCTGTGCGTCTCTCTCACCCTGAATAATTATTTTATTATTAACGTAGCAGAAGAGACTTGTTACTTCATTATTACTTCATTAAGTTTTATTATTGAGCTCCCAATTAAATAACTAAACAATTGTCAAAAATATATGTAAAAACTTAAAAGATCACTTGTATATATACAATCATGAATTTTTAATTATTTATATACAAATAATTTATTTTAAAGTATTATCTAAAAGTTTTATAAAAAAATATATGTAAGATATTTAATTATTAAAAATATATTAACATATATATATTGATTAATATTAATAAAAATAATAATTATTAAGATTTTATAAATAAAAATTAATAGTGATAATATTTTAAATTTTAAAATTATATTTTATAAGTATATGTAAAAATATCTTATTTATTATATTTTTATTTATATTTTTATTTTTATTTAATTTAGCATATAAAATATAAATAATGAAGAAAAAGTTACTTCATTATTATTTTTAAAATTTTATTATTTAACTATCAATTATGAATTATAATATTTTTAATTATTTATATAAAACAATTTATTTTAAATTATTAAAATATATTAACATATATTTTTTATTTGCATTTCATTTATTAATTTAATATATAAAATATAAATTAATTATTTTAAAAACATTTATAATTATATAAAATTTATAAAATATTTAATATTAAATCACTGTCAATCAGCAATCAACAGAGAAAGAGTTTCCTTCTTCGGATAAGAAACCTTTTTCTTTCACTTTGTGTTCTTTTGGGTCGGTTTGAGAGCCCAGGCCCAATAAATTCTACGTTGTCGTTGCTATAATGGAAACAAAAGGAAGAAGAAATCTTCCCTCCCTACTCCGTCTCGTTGAGTAGCGCCGCCGTTGTTGGGTCGCTTCACTTGCAACCGCCAGTAGGGGTGGCACTTTTTGGTTTAAATTGCGAATTGAATCAATTTCAAAATTTAACTTAATTATTCCATAATTCAATTCGGTGTTGCAACTCTAGAAAATTTAGCTTTTCAGTTCAATTCCTTTTTAATTTTAAAATTTTGAAAAACTGAATCGAACTTCCCTACACTACGTCGTTTTGATGTTTTGTTTTACTAAACCTCATCTTTTTCTTCCTTCTTCCCACACACCGCACGCTGCCACTGCCCGTTCCGAGTCCCACCTCCCTTTCTTCTTCACGCTCACAACCTCACCCCACCCGGTCTTCACGCCGCCGCCGACCTAACACCTGACCAGGAATCAAAATTCCCTTTCATCCTTGCCACTTAAACCTTAACAGCCCAGACTCAACGTAATAGAGAGAGATCCGAAGCCATTTTCCTCATCATTCAATTCGTGTTTCTTTCTGTCCCAACTGTAAGTAAATAGTAATCCCACTCTCCTTTTGTATTTGGCTGCAGTTACTTTATGGTAGGTACATGCTCTCTCTGGGCAAGGAAAATAAAAGAAAATATGAAATGCTGTGAACCAAAACGCCTAAAATTTTGAATTGGTGCTCAGTTGTGGCAAGATTTTACTTTGCATCCAACGGGAGAGCCTAAAACTTAATAATCCTTGTGCATTGTCTGTTTAATTTATGCATGTTGAGGAAGGGAATTATTTTGGTAGCTGAGAATTCAGTTTTTTTTTGCTGTTTGGTTAGTATAACGAAATCTATTGGGCTTTTACTGGAATGGGATATGTGAGGTAGAGTGGCATAGATAGAAACTTGTTTGTAACGGTTTGTTATGTGAGAAACTTTGTGTAAGATTTATAATATTTGTCTTGGAATTTTTATTATTATTATTATTAGAATTTTATTGTAAGATTTATAATATTTATTTGTCTTAAAATTTTATTATTATCATTGTTAGGATTTTATTGTATTATATCTCTAATTTTTATTTTGTTTTTAAGATGAAATTTTTTTTTTAAAATAATGTTTGAAATTTTTTACTAATTTGTGTTTTCAAATAGAAATTTTAAAGAAATAATTTTGTACTAAAAAATCAACAAAATTTAGCCAAATGAAATATAAAGAAAGCCCAATGAATATAAAAAGTTCAATGAAATTGAATTTGATAAGATGTCCAATACTATTAGGCCTTTAAGAAGCCCAAACTGAACCAAACCAAATATTTTGGTTTGGTTCGTTCAGTATTTTATATAATTTGGTTCAGTTTGAACCGAATGCCCACCCTAACCGCCAGTCCCCATTATCAGCAGCAGCAGCTCAAACGCTTTATCTATATAGCATTTGGTATGTGTTGCTCACTCCTCTTTTAGTGTAGTTATGTTTCAATATTTGCATTTCGCAGTCCAACTTATCAAAATCCGTATGCTTATGCTTGTGTTTTGGATTTCCACACTTCATTTGTTCAGCGTTTGTTTTATCTTCGATAAAAGAAAACTAAATTTCTATATAAAACGGAAAAAAATGTATTAGGCAGATTCAAAATTGCATACACGTAGTACTATTAAAATTTGGAACGGATACTGGTAATAGGAAGGAATTCTAATCTCGTTTGGCACAGATATGGCAAATGATGGTATGAAATGAGTTTGGGAACAGTTAGGGAAATTTTGTAGGGTACCTATCTGCTGCTATGCCTAGTTTCTGTAGTTTTTGGGTCATATATTGTTGGTTTGTGAAATTGGGATAGAGGTCATTTTGCTCTCTCTCTCTCTCTCTCTCTGCTTCACCATGCCACCATGTATGAACTGTATTTGTGCTTCTTTTTTTTTTTTTTTGACATCTGCACGTCTTTTACTAGGTGCAACTTTTTTGGTATTCAAAATTATCAGTATTCAAGCTAAAAGTTCAACAAGTTTGTAGAATCTTCCTTGGTGGCCTTTTGGATTATGCAATCTATAGTTGCTAACTTGCAAGAATGCAATCTGGATATTAATGGATATATGCTCATATTCAACAACATATTCATTGAAATCAGCTTTACTTAGAATTGTTATTTCGCATGGAAAGTGTCATTTTAAAGTGCATTATTCAGCTGTTGCTGCAGTACTGTTAGAAGACCATTTATTTGATTCCATTCCTGTGGTTGGAAGTGATATATTTGGAAAAGCAAAGAGCTATAGCAATCCAAAAAAGCATGGATTGTTTGCATTTGTTGTAACGGTATTTAAGACCTTGAATTGGAAACTAACAACGGAGACAAGCTTCTTTAAAGCAGTTAGCTGCCATGGGTTTCTCATTCAATTAGTGCCTTTAGAATCATTCTTCATGCTTTTGCATTGGCAGGCTTGCAGATGAAAGTTCAATTCTTGCTTAGAGATATCATTTCTTATTACAAGGAAGTCAATTTGGATGTTAAGATGCTTGAGAATGCAGCAGATGTGTTTATCCAGGCAAAAAGATTTGGCATTGAACCAAACATTATGTCTTGCAATTTCTTGCTCAAGTGTTTTTCAGAGGCCAATCAGGTGGAGTTTGTTAGAAGTTTGTTTGAAGAGTTGAAGGCTTCTGGGCCGTCACCTAATGTATACACTTACACTATTGTGATGAACTTTTATTGTAAAGAACATGTTGGGAAGAATATAGATATTGTGCAAGCAACTGAGGTTTTAGAAGAAATGGACATGGAAGGAGAAATTGTAACATATGGTGCATATATTCATGGTCTTTGTAGAGCTGGTTGTGTTGAGTTTGCTTTAGGATTTATCCAGTATTTGAGAATCAGAAACCAGCCTCTCAACAATTATTGTTATAATGCTGTCATTCATGGGTTTTGTCAGAAAGGTGAACCACATGAAGCTTTGAAGCTTTTAGAAGATATGAGAAATCATGGATTATCTCCAGATGTTTACAGCTACAGCATTTTGATTGATGGGTTTTGCAATGGGGATATAGGAAAAACTCTCAGTTTGATGGAAGAAATTATCTTACATAATGTAAAACCATCCCTCGTTACATATAGCCCCCTGTTGAGTTGTCTTTGTAAGAATGGACTAATGGATGTTTCTGTGAATGTGTTCTGTAATCTAGATGCTCCTGGTAGCAAATATGATGTAATTTCTTACAACATCCTAATCGATGGGTTTGTAGGTGACATGGAATCTGCTAGTGAACTTGTGCGTGAGATGGGAAGGAATGGCCTGGTTCCTAACAGTTTCAGTTTTAACATGCTGATTCATGGATTCTGCAAAGTGGGGCTCTTAGATGAAGCCTTGGAAGTTCTCAACGAGATGCTACAAGTTGGTGTCCTGCCAACTACTTTCACCTGCAATGTTATTGCCAATGAATATTGCAGAAAAGGACTTTTTAAGGAAGCTTTCAAATTCATGAATGAAATGCGGGACTTAGGCGTTGTCCCTAACTCGTTCACATATAGTGCAGTCATTAAGTGGCTGTGTATGGAAAAAAAAAATCAGATAAAGTATGGAAGGTTCTTGCGGTGATGTTCAAGAATAATGTTTTTCCTGGTGATGTTCATTATAGTAATCTAATAGATGGATTTGCTAAACAGTCAAATCCGACAATGGCCTTATTATTGTATCCAAAACTGCTAAAAGCTGGTTTGTCACCAAGCACAATCACATATACAATTCTCATCAACATATTCTCCCACAAGAACAAAATGCAGGAAGCTTATAATTTATTTAAGGAAATGACTAGGAAGGGTTTGATTCCAGATAATATTGCTTACTCATGTATTATAGCTGGGTTTTGCAGAGTCGGAGATATGAAAAAGGCTTGGGCATTATTCGAAGAAATGTTACAGTGTGGCCAGTCACCCAATGTTGTTACTTGTCTAATTGATGGATTTTGCAAGTTAAAGCGCAAGGATATGGCCAACTTGATGTTTGATAAAATGAAGAGAAACAATGTGACACCTGATGTAGTGACATATACTGCTCTAATTAGTGGGTATCAAAGACTTGGATATATTGATCAAGCCCATGATATGTTAAATGAAATGAAGGAGAAGGGTGTTTTGCCAGATCATATCACCTATGCTACACTGAGGCTTAGCTGGTGTGGTTAGAGAAGATTGGTTGATGGAGGAAATAATGTGACAATCAAGTGGTAAAGTATTGCTTATTTCCTTTTTTTCCCCCTCTTTTTTCCTTTTGTATAATTTGTGTGTATAGTTTAAGGTATATTTTAAACCTCAGAGACTTGGTCCCCCTTTATCTGTAAGACAGATAGATTAATGTCCTCTTTCTAATTGGTAATACATGTCATTAACCACAATTTTATTGTCCTCTTTCTAATTAATAAATCCAATACATTATTTTCCTCCTTCAACAAATAACCTTGATCTCATTTGGATTATATCATCCAATGTTAATAATTTTCTTTTAGATCTACATTATTTGATTATGTTTTTGGGGAATGTTTCAACAATATTTCACTTGTTTCCATAGTTATCAACATTTTAAACGCAAGATTGCGTGAACTAATCATTTTATTGTGAGATTCCAGTGTGACACCATGTATTTCTGACTTTGCATTATTTATCTGCTGATCTAATCTGTTTATGGATTCCCACTAATTCTATTAATATTTCATTTATTTTTTCTAGTATTCTTCGATTTTAGTTGGCCTTTAACCTTTGGGATTACATTGAGTTTTAAAATGATTTCAAAATCAGCACTATCTATAATAAACAATAGTAATTGCAATGTCCAATTGCTTACTTTTGAATATGTTAGCAACAAAAAAAATGCTATCAAACTATAGGAGCTGGTTCCATATTGTCTCTAAGGTTATAACATCATAATGTACTTTTTAATATTTTTTTTGTTTGTACTATGATATGTTGTCAACTCAACTTCTAGTTTCTATATTTGCAGATCAACCAACTTGTACAATTTGTAGTGGATATGAGATAGCTAGATGTCTATCTGCCTGCATCTTAACAATTTAGCAATGAAGTTACTTATATACGAATGACATGGTGAGAATTTGATTTGAACATTGTGGTTATGATTATAAGATGCAGATCATATTTGCAACCGTTAGAATATTTCATTTCTCCTTCGTCTTTATAATATTAGTTGGACATTAGTGCAATAGATCTAACATAGAGATAGAGAATGAGGATTTAAAACATCACAAGAAGCCTATTTCTTATACGTCAATATATTCTTGTTACTACTATATTTCACTCTTTTGGCCAATTATTTTCTAAATGGGCGTTGTTGGTCATATAAGAGTACAATATTTGTGTAAACCCATTTTCTAGTTATTGAAACTTTTAAAATGTAATTTTCCAATTGATAACTTTATTTTAAGAATTATTTTAATCAATCACTATTTCTTGATTTATCTCTATTTACTTAAATTCTTCTTAAACTATTTATTTTTGTGATTATACTGAAAACCAGAAATTGGAATCTTCTATGAAGGATATTCACCATTGGATTATTGAGCAACTAATCAACAAGCGAGGTTGAAGGTATGCTGTAAAGTTTTCTTAATATATTTATTTAACTTCAATGTTTGTTTACTTAAGTCCATATCACATTCCATATGATGTTTTTTTGGAGATGATTTGGGATAGGAACATTAAGAACTGGGTCATTATTCTTCATCTATTGTAATTGAAGACGATTCAAAATCATATTAGTATGTTGGGTCTGTTTGAAATCTAAACAATTTTTTATAGTTCTTTTATTTTAAGTATTTTTAGGGCTACTTTTATTGTTAATTGAGTATAATTTGAAAAAAATACTAGATAATGTCTCACTTTTGGCTTGTATTTTATAATTTTATAGGAAGTCATAAAAATTGAAGCTTATTGATGAATTATAAGAGTTTTTTGGGTGAAATTGTGCAATTTTTGAAGTTCAGGGATCAAACAAAAATTTGACAATCAAGGACCAATTCTGATATTTTCAGACAGAATTTGAGTCTAATCTTTATTTAAATTAGGAAGAGCTCTTGCAAAAGAGGAAAAATTCATGTTTTATCGGTCCTATTCAAAATAGGAGAGTTTATCATTAATTTTTTTTCCTAATTGATGAATGATTTCTAATTATTCTTATTTTGAAGAGGAATAAGAAATTATAAATAGGGGAGAAAGTTTTTGTTTTAGAAGAATAATATTTTTTGAATAGAGTTTTTGTTTATTTTATTTTTTAGAGAGAGTTTTTGCTTTGTTTTATTTTTATTTTTTTTAGAGAAGAAGTTGTCTATAAAAGGAGAATTATTGGTTATCTATCAAGCTTAAAGAGAATTGAAAAATACAAAGGTTTTATCATGAAATTTTTTCTATTTTATTTTCTTTTTATTTTGATATTGGTAATTAATTTCATTATAAACTAATTTAGTTGGGCACTTAGGTATGATGAACTCGAACATGAGTTTTGAATTGTGATTTTCTTTAGATAATACAATCTTTTCATTATTTTTGGAATTCAATTGTGTTTACTCTTTATTTACTTGAATTGATATATCCGGAGTATTGATTCTTGTTTTATAATTCTTTAACTTAGATTGATAAATCAAGTTATTGAATAGATTTAACACAATTGAAAGGAGTTGCATGTACTCCTAGCTATAGGATAACATAAATCTTTTGGATTAGAGTCAAATCTAATAGTGAAATTTAAAGAACTATAATACAATTTTATGATGTTTTAATTAGGGAGAAATTCTAATTAATTAATATAGAATTAGATGTTAATGATTTTGAGAACGACTTTAACATACTAAACGGATTTTTACGGTTCCATAAATATTGAATTAAATTGTATTGTTGAAAAATTAATTTCTTAACAAGTCTTAGAAGGATTCAATACTTGAATGTCATTTGTTATACTGATTACCTTTTTCCCACTCTCTAGTTTATATTTTCATTATTCTAGTTTGTTGAATTAATTTATTTTATTAGTTAATTAATTCACTTAAAATTACTAGTTAAATAATAAAGAAAAAGTTAATACCACTACTTTTAGTCCTTAAGGAATCAATATTTGATATTTTAATATTATACTATACTTGATAGGTGTATTTGTCTATTCGATCTATAGGTATTGGTCTCGAACCGTATCAAGTTTTTGGTGCTATTACCGGAGATTAACATATTAGGAACACTTTATATCTATTTTTTTCATAATTTTTTTCATCATGTTCTATCTTTCTTGTTTTAGTCTCATTTTTTAAAAAATTTTATTGTGGTTTCTACTCATTTCAAAACAAAAATAAAAAATAAAACTATAAAAATTAAAATTAAAATTAAAAAAATATATAATAAAATCTAAAATTATAAAAATTTGATTTGTTGTATGAATTTTAATTAATGTGATTTTTATTATAGTGTTTTGTTTTTGTAGGAATTTTAAAAAAACAAAGGAATTTAACCGCAAAAAAAAAAACAAAAGAGGGGGTCCAAAGGTGTGCGATTAACCGCAGACTTGATATATGCCCTTTGTGCCAAAAAAAATCGAAGAAGAGAGGTTTAGAAGGTGTGCAGTTTGCTGCCTTTGTGCACATTTGTGGTCATATATGTGCGGTTCAAGCCGCACATGTGTGCGATTAGAACAGCGCATGAGCTATGCGATGATGACCACAAGGGAAATAAAAAAATAATAATTAAAATAAATAATAATAATAATAAATAAATATATAATATTAAAAAAACATAACTCTCTTGCACCTCACCAGCCGACACCGAATTCGACCACATTGACACCCGATCGTATTCTTCCACGGTCTCCACCACCTGCACCTTGAGATTCCAGGGAAGTTTTTTAATTTTTTTTCTTTTTTTCCTTCGTATGTTATTTGTTTGTTTTGTCGTGCTAAAAACTTCTCCACATTGAGGACAATGTGTCTTAAATGTGGGAAGGGTTTGTATTGTTTGATAATTTTATTTTTATTTGTTCCTATTTTATTTTATTTTACTTTCTTCATATATATATGTAAAATTTTATGATGTTTTATTTGTTTTATTGTGTGAATGACTCATTATTTGCTTAGTAATTCTCTCATTTTCATCTTAAATAGTTGAAAAATATCTAGCTATGCATTGGATTCACTTTCTTAATTTGCAAATCTTGTTTTCTACCAGAGATAATTAATTATCACTATCTTTAAAGAAAATCTTAAGGTTTGAAAATTTACAAATTCTAAAAAAAAACAACAAAATTCATTTTTTTACACTGTAAGGAAAGTTTTTATCCTTTTTTTCTTGTAATGTGTTTAATTTTGTGAATTATTTGTTGAGCGAGTCTTTAAATAGTGCTAGAGTCTCTAGAACTTGATTTGTTATCATTTTAAAACCACATTATCGAATACAAGTATAAAAATGATTAAGGCAATTTAGGATTAGTCACTTGTTCTTTTTATTCTTTATCCACCCTTTTATCCATTTAGTAAACCCCATTGAGTCTTTAAAAACTCTATTTTTTTATTATAATCTCATATTTAGCTAGTCAATGAAGTCTAGTCCCTTAATATAATTGATCATGTTTGTTTTGGGATGAGATTTGGTTTCTACAATTACAAGGGGTTATTTCATAAAATTAATGAGAAGACTTCAGTATGGGGTTGAGTGTTTTATTCTTTGGGGTGGGAATAAAAGAATGTTATTTGATTAATTACTTGATTTTTGAATTATTACCTTGTGTAATTTTATAATAACTCTTTTTTCTTCCTCTCAAAAAGAAAAGAAAAAAAAGTAAAAAAATAATATAAAATAAAAAAGAAAAAAAGTTCAAAGAAATAAAAGAGGAAGAAGATTATGTATTTTCTTATCAAGACAGTTCAATTCTATTTTGTAAAATATATTAAGTAAGGACCTAAAATTTTTATTATTTTTAAGGTCCATGAGAGTGAGATTATGTTTTGGGCATGAAATTTGTTTTTTATTGAGAGATCATGTGAGTTTTATTTGAGAGAGTATTTAGTAAGTATGATCAATTATTTTGTAATCCATTAGCCTAAAAACACTTATCCTCTATCAAGGCCCTATTACAACCAATAAAAAAATCTTTTGATTTATGTTTGTATTTAAATTAAAGTGGTGAAGATGTGATTTATTCTCAAGCTTATGGTAGACATTTAGACTATTTGTTAGATAATGAGAGCATACACTAACTTTTAAACACTTGAAACTTGAAATGAGGGGTATGTTATGCAAAACTTAATAAATGATTGTTTTTTGGGATTTGTGAATGGATAATCTTTGATGCATTTAATTTAGGATGTTATAATTAAATAAGTGTACTAGAACACAATCTTTGCAAGTTTGAGAATTGATAACTTTTTGACATAGCTCGGTTAATTCGATTTGTTATGATGTGGATGAGGGGGATGAAATATGTTTATGAGTTAATTGTGTTAGTTTTTATGTGTTTTATGCTTAGTATTTTTCTTGTTTTATTTTGAGCCTTTTGTTCATGTCTTTTTTCGTTAACTTAGTATTTTTGTTTGGGGACAAACAAATGCTAAGTGTGGGGGGAATTTGATAGTTCTTTATTTTTAAGTATTTTTAGGGCTAGTTTTATTATTAATTAAGTCTAATTTGAAAAAAAAAATACTAGATAATATCTCAATTTTGGCTTGTATTTTGTAATTTTATAGGAAATCGTGAAATTGGAGCTTATTGATGAATTATAAGAGTTTTATGGGTGAAATTGTGTAGTTTCTGAAGTTTAGGAATCAAATAGAAATTTTGTAATTAGGAACCAATTTTGATATTTTTCAGACAAAATTTGAGTTTAACTTTATTCAAATTATGAAGAGCTCGTGCAAAATAGAAAGATTTCACGTTTCACTGGGTCTTATTCAAAATAGAAGAATTTATCATTAGTTTTTTTTTCCTAATTGGTGAAAGATTCCTAATTATTCCTATTTTGAAGAGAAATAAGAAATTATAAATAGGGAAAGAGTTTTTATTTTAGAAAAATAATATTTTCTAAAGAGAGTTTTTGTTTATTTCATTTTCTAGTGAGAGTCATTATGCTTTATGGTTTGGTTCTTATCACTATTTTATCCCTTGTGGGTGTCCTGGTGCCTTACACTTTTGAAGGGTAGCACTGCATCTTGTAATTCTTTAATTTTCAATGTATGGTCCTACTAAAGCAAACTGTGATTGGTTGTCATTTTGAGCAGTCAACAACAATATTTGTTTTTTGGAAAGTTACGTATTTTATCCTTTTTGAAAGTTACTGCCTTTATGAAATATTGACATTGATTCTCGTTGAACCATGCTTACGTATTTATGTACATCTTTTTTTTTCCCTTTTCCAGTGACATTATGAAGCATTGCTTTTTTTTAGCAACTTTTTTTTTTGTGCTACTCATGTATATATTTACATCTTTATTTTATTTGTAATTTGAAGCAACTAAAATTTCACAACAATTTGATAGTTGTGATAGGGAACTTGAAATTTTATTTGTAGACAATGTAAGATTGTGGGGATGCTTTCCCACTATTTTGAGAGGGAAGATAGGAGGGTATGTGTCAAAAAACATGATGGCCAAGATCGTGGTGGATGGGACAATAATATCACATGATTCGAACACTTCAAATATCTTGAGATGTGCTTTTCAAGACTCCATAGAGTTGATAAACAATTTTTTAAACATAGTGAATGTATGATATACATGACTTGAAACAATTTCATTCTAAACATTTGAGTTTGTTATGTTGAAATTAGTTAGTACTTTGTGCGTGTCAGTTAAAAGTAGAGTTGATAAATTTCATCCAGATACATTATCCATCCACATTCACCCTTTAAAAATAGAAATGGGTGGTGAATGGATGGTTATATTTTTAATGTGTATTAAATAGCTTATTACTCATCCAACCTATTAATATGTGGGTGGATATAGGTTAGATAAAGGAACTCATTTATCTAATTTTTTTTTCTCAATCTAGCTTTTAATAGATATATATGTTCTTATAAAGTGGAAATAAATATATACATCTCTAAGAACAAATATTATATCATTATTTTATGCAAATGATGAGAAAAATTAATTATATTAATAAAATTAATTTATTTTAATGGATGTTTTAATGAACTAGTACTTGAAGCTTTAAGGCTTGAAGAAGCCATGTTGTTTGCCAAGAGGTCTAATTTGGAAAAAGTAACATTTGAAGGTGATTCTAAGATAGTCCATGATGATGCTAAAGCTGATACTGATTTTAAATCTGTTATTTAAAATACCTCATGTTTAGCTCAATTCTTAATTCTATGAAGTTTATTAAGTTTGCTAAGATGGAGTCAAAGGCAATGTTTTGAAATCTTGATCGAAGATTAAATTGCTTTGTTTAGAAGTAAAAAGAAAAATTAAATTAAAATTAAAAATTGATTCAATTTAATTAAAATTGTGTTATTTTTATTTAAATTTTATAAAAACATATAAGATTTTAATTTTTAATTATTTTTATTATATTTAAAATATTTTAATATAATGTAATTAATTATTTAAAAATATTTATATAAAAATATGAATGTGACAATAGATCTAGTTTCAAGCAATTCAAATTTTAATAAATAAATGGATGAGTACAAATTAAATGAGTTAAGTGGATGTGAACATTTAAGTACTAGATTCTTTTGACTTTATCTATATTTACTCTAATTCGATCATTTATCAGTTATCATCAAAAGACAAAGGGTTGACAAGGGCGGAGTCTGGTTAGGAAAATAAGGAATTTCTAAGAATGATAGGACAAGAGCTGACTTGATTGCATAGAACAATGTGCTTATGAATATAGGTTATGAAATGGTTTGGAAACTTGTAAATTATATTATGGATTTGTGTTTTTGTATATTGATTTTTAATTGTATGTATATTATTTTTAAAGTTAAGCCTATAACGTAACATGAATTTAAGTTAAAGATATACAAATTGTTGGAAACTAACTACAGAGACATTAGGGCTAAGCTTTGGAATTTCTTAATTAATCAGCAACTTGTGTAAAAATTTTTTATAAAATAATTAAATGAATTTCAATTTATTTTATTTTAGATATAAGAATATCAAATAAATAATTTTTAAATTAATATTTTTTAAATTATTTTATATTTTATAATTAATTAATTTTTTATTTTTGATATCAATTAATTATTTTATATTTTATAATTTATTTATAGTGTTCAAATTAATTAATATAATGTAAATATTGGTATGTAGTTGTTAGTTATTTATTAAACTATTAATTTGATAAAAGATAAATGTTTATCATAAAGATCTTTTTATGACGAACTTGATAAATAATAAATACTCATCATAAATGTTTTTTAAGATCAAAATAAATTTTATATAAATATAATTTTTTTTCATTTTCTATCAAAGAATATTTATTTTAGTTAACATGTATTCATTTTTTTTTCAATCAATAAAATTTAACTTTTTTTTTTAATCAATCTTATTAAAGTCTTTCATATCAATATAAATCTAAAATAATTTTTATCAATTTAAAAATTCACCTTTCATCTTCATTTTTATATTATATATAGAAAAATAAAATTATTTTTTTAATTTCAATAAATTACTAATACCTTAACTAATAATGTTTTCAAGTTTTATTCTATAAATAAAATTTCTTAACCACATTTTAATAATTTTTATTCTTTCTTGATTTTAAAGTTAATTGATTGTGATTTTGAAAATTATGTGAATTTTTCTCTTATTATTTTTATTATTGAAGGTGTTTTTAATAATTATTTTTCAATCATTAATTACTAAAAGTTTAATAATTAATTTTTTATTTTATTAAATTTTATTGTATACTTCTAATTAAATTTTATTTATATTTAAATAAATTTATATATATATATATATATATATATATATATATATTTTAAAGTTGTATAAAAAAAACATTTAAATGAGAAAGTATCATATATTAATTTATAAATGAGAATTTATCATTGTCTCAATTTTATTATATATAATACATTTCATCAAATTAATTTTTTGAAGTCAAAAAAATATTTGTAAAATATTTTTAAAGTGATTTTATCCAATTATGCACATGTTATAATCATAAGTATGATTAGCATCAAACTTTCAGACACTCCAAGTCCTTCTCACAGCGCTTGTCTTCTTAATAATGTTCATAATATGGAATAATCATATCAGAATGGTGGATTGTGAGATAGGAAAATTAATTAATAAAAGAAATTTTGACACAAGAGACATTTAGGTCATTTTTATTTTATATGATTTTTTTTTCTAAGATGTTATACCCCTTCAGATTGAAGAAGATCCATTTATATAGAGAGATAAAACATACCAAACACACTAAAATAAGAATGAATCTTATTTTTTTAGAAAGCTTGTCCACTCATAAAAGCAAAAGATAAAAGCAAAAGCAAAATAATACAGTTGGCTACTTAATTTTTGGTTCACAGGAAGCAACAGGTTCATGTATTGATATTTTGAGTTTTCACTATTGATGGACCCTGTGGGTTTCGGCTCGTGTTTCATGAAATAGTCATACAACTCATAAGGATCTTGTAAATTACGATATGAAATGTAATTTTTGTTAGCTAAGTCACTTTAAAGACACAGTGGAGAGGCCGACTCAATCCACTTTTTCCTATCTGCCATTAAATTTGCTCAATATCTGGATGGAAGGTAATCCTATGGAGCATCTTTAGAGAGAAGAGGCCATGTCTCTTTTGGGATTATCTTATTTTGTTCACACATGTGCCTTTGCAATTCCTTAAATTGAGCCTGATGGTCAAAGAATTCTTTAGTGCAGAGGGAATATTGGTTCATACACATGGTAAACTGTCATAGGTCTTGTTCTAATAGTTCTTAAGAAACAGGGTCTGTGGAAGGTAAGAATGATCCTCTTATGGAGAGCAGTTTAAGGTTCATAAGACTTGAACCTTATTACACAAAAGTTGATCCATCTTTCTAATGACTGAAACCATTTTAGAGATGTGACCATGTGAGGATTAAATCTTTTCTTTTCTTGCGTTTTTGTCAAATAAGACTAAAAGTGATATAGCCTGATTTCAATGGCTATGGTATACAAATGACAGAAATATCATAGAAAGGACATGAATTCTTCTGGCCATTGTTTGTTTCTAGTAGGAGGATCAAGAAAAGTATAAACCTTAAGAAAAAGGATAATCAGGATGAAATCCTAAAATATCCAGAAAGATTGGTCCATAGGTTTGGATTAATAGAGATTGATAAACTAGAATCTACTATTTGACAAGGTCAATCAGTTGTGTGTAATTGATTAGGAACTTCACCCTTGGAGGTTCTCCTGATGCTATATAGGGTCTAGCTAGTGAAGATCAGGATGTTAAGTCTGTCATGAATAAGAGAGAAATGAATGTGGTAAAATAGATAAGAGATATGGCTTGAGGTCTTAATAATAATCCAGGAATCAAATTTTTATCTCTTTTTATATGTTGGACTTCAAAATCATATATACTAAATCATTCTTTCCAACGAAATAATTGAGAATGTGGCAGATTTTTTTCTTTGAACTCAAATATCTTTAGAAATGATGAACAATCCATCATGACAGTGAAATGATGGCTAACGAGGTGGAATTCAAACTTTTTAATCCTCTTTTGTACAACTAGGACTTTTTTAAAGGTTGAATGATAGTGGAGTTTTGAGTCTTTGAAATTCTCACCGGTATGTGCACAGATTCTTTTTTGGTCGTCTTTTTCTTCAAAAAACACTTGCATTTGTCTGCAAAATTCTTTTTCAATGGATGGAATCTGAAGTGGTGGTAGACATTGCATTTCTTCTTTCAATGGCTTTACAGTCAACTGTCCATTGTGGTGGATTCTTGTTTAGCATTTGTCGAAGAAGAATCACCTTTTTTGCAAAATGGAAGATAAAATCTCGAAGATAATTAACAATTTCTAAGAACTGTTATATTTGTCTTTGGGAGAGATTTGTGTTCGAAAACTTTAGTAATTCTGCCCCCAACGTGAAGGTCAGGCTAATATTAACCATTTTGAAAGATCATTCCTAAAAATTCAATTTTATCCTTAGTAATGTGCATTTTTGTGGCCGAAAGTATAACACCATATTATTTTTGTGGGATCAACAAATTGGGTTAAAAGGTTTTCATTAGATGGTTGGTACTAAGAGAACAATAGAATATCATCAATATAAACTAATGTACTATAGAGAATTAGTTCATAGATCCAAATCATGGCCTTTTGGAACAATGATGAAGCTACCTTCAAACCAAATGACATTACTGTCCATTGATAGTGTTAATTAGGGATACAAAAAGTGGTTTTGTGTCTGTCTTCTAACTTAATCCCGAGCTACCAAAAACTTGCTTTAAGATCAAACTTTGAAAAATATTTTACCCTAGACAAATGAGTAAATAATGAGAATATTTTTTTTAAAGAGAGAATTTGACATCTTTGAGGAAATGGTTTAAGGGTTGGTAATAAATAACAAGTCTTTTTTTTCTCTAACTTGTTATGATCTCTTATTGACATAGAAGGTTTGACAAGCCTAATTTGATTTGTGTGTTCAATAAGATTTTGGGCTAGAAGTTGTGAACACTCTTGGTATGCTAAGGCTAGGTCATCTGGAGTCATACCAGGATGTGTGGCCTTTGTTGGGTTAAGATCTTTACCTTGTTTAAAAGGTAGAGATAAAAAGAAATCTGGATTAGTCCAAATTGGTTTTGAATTTTTCTCTAGAAATGCAGTGTGGTTATTTGTTTTTCATAACAATAGGCTTAGAGATTAATTTGGATAGTATCAAAAGTGGTTTGGGCCAAAAAAAGTTAGGCTAAGAAGAGAGATTTGGTACTTGTGTAGGGTTAGAAATAGTTTTTGAATTTGAGACCTGTTGGAAGGATCTTAAGTTTGGCAAACCTCCAATATAAATCAAATTCAATAACTAAATCTTTACCAGGTAAGCATGAACCAAGGACTTTTGTATGGATTTTGCAGTTAATGAAAAACAAAATGGTAATTGGTGTAGCTGTGATAAGGTTGGTGTGGAAGATTTCTACATTAGCAGCTTGAAAATACTGCTTATGGTGTTTCCAATATTTGGATGGGAGAACTTTAGGATTCAAGATAGACTAGCGAGATCCAGTGTCTATGAAAGCAACAACTTTGACTAGCTTAGAGTATTTTTTTGGAAATAACTAGACATAAATCAATGGGACTAGATGTGTTAACTCCATTTTCATTTGCTCACCTATGGAGACATCCAAAGGAATTGATTGCTACTTCATATGATTGGGAACATCAGTTAGAGAGGCCATACTATTGTTGGAATAAAAATGAATATCTTATTCTCCATATTCATCTTCATCATCTGAGGAGATGTCCTATATAGCAAAAACAACATGGAGAGAATGTTCACTATCAACTGAGAAAACAAATTCAATATCAATTGCTGAGGAATTTGGATTTGTTGGATCATTTTTGTTGCTTGCTTGGGCTTATTTGGACAATTCTTCACATAATGGTCTTTCTTTCCATAAAGATAACATCTTTCTAACTTTTATGATCCTCTGTATTTCTTCTTCTTGAAGAACTTCCATTTCTTTCTTTTAGAGGACTTCTTATCATGTTTTCCTTTCATTTTGAAATAATGTTTTTTTCCTTTTGAAGGTACAATAGCAATTTTTCCGATCACCACTACACTTAATTAGCAAGTCGAGCCTTCTACAAGCTTAAGGATCTTTTTGTCTATACATTATTTGATTCTCAAATCCTTTCAAGAGCTTTAAGCATAATCTGATAAATTTCTCCAAGAGAGAAATCATTCAGTCCTTTCCCCTTTTACTGTATTATGTTATGGGTGGCTACCGCTAAGGGCTCTAGAAGGGAGACTACAAATGTTTGCTTTAGATTAGGATTACTGGACTCTTGAAGGTGATAAAACCTTTTGGACATTCTTTTGAAATGAAGATCCATATCTAACTTAAGCAAAAGCAACCCCTTATATTATAGTATTCCCTTCTAATTAATTTTGTTTGATCCATGACTTCTAAGGATTCATGGAAAATTCAAACTAAAAATTTTCCAGGCTGGGTTGCCTAAACCAACTTTAGCTTACTATACTCATCTAGGTTATTATACCAATCTTGCAGTTTTTTCCATCAGTCTAGTAATGAATTCTTCTATGACTTTTTTGAAGTAGTATTTGGTATTTTCATTTGAGTATCAATTCAAGCCCGAAATTATTGTATTGTGTCCCTGTAGAGAGCTGGAGAAATATCATCAAGGCTAAACCAAGGTCCGCCAGTTGTAAGAGCAAAACCTATTGTTGTAGGGGACTCCGTTTGCATATTTTTTATAGGTGGATCTACAGTATATGGTGGATTATTTGTTGAATGCTCTATTTTTTTAGGTGAGGAGTTTTGTTATTAGGAGGAGGGTCTGCCATAGTTAATTCAAGAACTTCTTCATCGCTTTCACTGCTTATGAAAACTTGATGAGTCAGAATCAGAGGATTCAGAGAGGTGAGGTCTCTGTGTGAATATAGCTAATGAACAAGAGAAAAATGAGGGTGTGATTAGGGTCAGAAGGTCAATTATAGGGATCATCATCATGTTTTTTGGAGGTTTGGGATTATGTCTAACTTGAAGTGGATATCTGGGGGTCTTATGGTTTCTGATTCTTTAGGAAATTTCTCTGATCTCAACTTTTTTGTTAAAAAAATCTATGGAAAGTTTCATGTATTCCAAGTTTGTTGTAGTTGGTGTGTAAAGGATAGAAGGTGTGGGGGTGGCTCTTTGAGAAATATAGGTTAGAGAGGTGATGCTAAAAGGATCAAAGGATGTTTGAGGGACTGGTGTTGAATCAGCTGACTTTCTTTTCACATCTTTCTCGGTACGAGAAATTGCTCTTTCAATCTTTTTATTTCAGCTATTTTTTTATTAAAATCTGAGATATAATTCCTTTGTTCTATTGTTCTCATTAGTTCATTGTGTTTCTCTTCAATCTGCATATGAAGTCTGGTCATAAAGGTATAAACTTCCTTCTTATGTGTTGTCAATTTGACATCAACTTGTTCTACTTGGATGGTGACCTGTTCTATATTAAAATTAAAATTATTTATATATAACTTAAACTAATAATTAATACTAAATTTAAATGTATAATAATTTAAACTAATAATTAATACTAAATTTAAATGTATAATAATTGATCTAATAATAAATAGAAAAATTAAATGTTTTCTTTAATAGAGATTATCTCAAATAAAAACATATATCACTGATCTTTGTCCTGTATTTAATTTAAAAAAAAGCATAAATAATAATACACATAAGATTCTCTAATAAACATGTATAATAGTCCTTTATGCTTTTGGAGAATATAAAGGAAGGATTGGAGGAAAGTTATCATTCATTTTATTTTTTCCAAATAGCATTTCATTGTTTGGTTGAGGGAGATTTCTACAGTAAGCACGGTTTTAGTTAACCAAACTTTAAATTTCTAAAAAAAAAAAAATCCTCTCAAGTTTTGGTTTCAAAAAATTTCAAATCAATTACTGTATGAAAATTATAAAAAAAATTATTAATTCAATTGTCCAAAAAATCAAGCAATAATCAAGTAGTTAATTAAAATTTATATAAATACTAGAAAATTATCATAGTTAAGACCACAACTTATGTAAATTTCATTTTTATTGCATACACATCTTCAAACAATTTGCAAATTGTCCACAGTCTAATAGATTGCGGGTCTTAAGATATATACAAAATCTCAAACGGAAGTCCTCACAAAAGACAATGTCAAGGATAACCAATTAAGAGGGGCTAGTCCTCTCTTGCTCTTAGTGATAACCTAGAGGGGCTGGTGCCTCCCTCAATTCCTTACCCTGGTAATGAATATCCTGCATTGCAAGGGGCAGAGTTACAGTCAGACCCAAAAACTCGTTCCTACCATTTGATCGAGAAAATACCCTTTTTTCGACTGTATTTGAACTTATAGTAATATCATGTGTGGATCTATTATGAGAGGGAACATATTAAAGCGGAGAAAAATTATAGCCTTCAAGGCCAGAAAATGTGATGATACAGCAAAGATCAGAAACCACTCAACAGTGATACCCAATAAAACCCACTGAGAGTGAGGAATCTATTGCAACCTGCGTCTGCAGTCATCGCCCATTCTTAGCTATTTCATTACAGCTAAACAGAATAACCCATATTGTTCTAGACCAAAACTAGAAAGTTATCAAATGGTATAAAGTATAGGAGACTTTTTACATTATAAACTTCAAATTTCTATATAAAAATTCCCTAAGCAATTACAAAAAGTTCTATGCATAAATAATTTTCTCATCTTTATATCCATAGTCAATAAAAATTTTATATATATATATATATATATATATATATATCTTTAATTATTCCGAGATCAGTGTTTTCAGCCATCATAACGAATATTAATTGATTTTTTCCCCAAAGCATTGCCAACATACGTTGCATACTGCTAAAGAAACGAGCATTTGGTAGATATTAATGATTAACAGCCTAAAGAGATACCAAAGAAAGCAATTATGGAAGAGTAAGCAATACTCACAGAAGCAAAGTGGTTGACATCGCGATGGTGAGCTTCATCAGCGCGGATCACAGTTATGACATCCTCCAAGGTTGCGTCCTTTGGCAGTCTCCAGTAATCAATTGCAATAGCAGGAGCTGGAACATTTTCAATTTTACCATTTTTGATATCTTTCAAATACTCTGTATACGAGTGTATAGCCTCTTCCTCCAAATACCCAGTAATCCTATGAGCGAGTTTGGGAGAGAGTAGATAAAGAACAAAGTAAGCATTAAAGAAGACTCCCTGCACAGCAAGGACCAGCATCCTCTCATACCACCTAGGCTGCACAAGCTCCACCATAGTCATCAAGTGCATCCTCTCATTCTCTGCTTCCTCAAGTAGGGCTTTAATCCAACCACCGCTTTGCTGGAACCTGCGAAGAGATCTTAAGTGCAGCAGCACTCCTCCAACCATACCAGGAACAGCAGCCACAGTTTCCAACATCATGGCACGACAACCATACCGTCTCTGTAATTGTCATTTGAAGCAAACAAAAATAAGTGGAAGCTATAACACAGAACTTCGACATTTTCTTCTTTTCTTTTTTTGAGTGACGGGGAGAAGTGATTTTATTAGTGAGATTCGATCAACTACAGGATAAAAACCTATTCTATCTCCAGGTAAAACCAAAAAAAGAAAAAAGTATATGAAAGGTGTAGAGATTCTACACCTCGCAAAATATACATCCAACTGGAAGAATCAGAAGATGCAGAGATTCTCCACACTCTTCTTCATTTATTTTTATTTCCCTTTATATCATCTCCAAAAGAGGAATCACAACACAACTAGCAAAAGTACACGTCCAACTGGAATTTCATCAAGAACATGACTTCAAGCAGAAAATTAATGCAAAATTTTTCTACGATTACATTCGCTGGATCCCATCAATGCAGAATAATTCTTTCAAATAATAATTTTTTAAAAGAAGAAGAAGAGAAGGCGAACCTTGAAAAATAAATCAGTCGGAATTCGAAGGAGTTTCACTGTCCTGTACGCCACCTTATCAAGGAAAGTCTTTGGCACATGATGCTTACTCAGATCTATCGATATGTTGGACTGATAAGTTTCCCATGGCTACCACAACAACATAACAAAATTAACTTCCAGAAATTAATTCTTTTAAAAAAACAAGAATCAATTTCCAAAATGCATAATTACCATGAAGCAATTCCATGGCCACTCGGTTCCGTCTTCCCTAAGTATCTTCGGCCTCGTAATCCCCCAGTAACTCGACACCACCGCACCTTTCTGTGCCTCTTTCGCAATTGTATTTTCCACTTGCTCTTTCTTCGCCACCGCTGTCTCCGCCGCGCTGCTCATCATCCTCCTCCAGTAAAACACCCCCAACGATCCGCCGTTTCCGCTCCAAACCTCCACCGAGGGCTTCACTACACCTGCCGTCGACATGTACCTGCCATTGACCAGCACGCCTCGCACCACTGACCTCACCATCATCCAGTTCATTTCGCTAGCTTTCGTTCTTGTTGATTGATTTTTTATTTTTTTATTTTTTTATCAACATGTAGGTTGATTTCACTCTTCCTACATTGCGGGACTTTAAGAGAAGGAAGTTACGGGAAGGCAGGGATTTTGCTTTCGTGTTTCGCGGGATTATCCGTTCTTGGGCCCCAAAAAAGTTTTTGACGGCTGAGATTGTTTCGTCCTAACGAAGTTTTTTTGTTATTGTAAGCCGCGGCTTATTGGATTTTCATCTCGACAGAGACGTCAAGTCCCCGGCACCGTAGGTTAGAGAAAAGATTGTCTGTAGCGCGGCCTAACATTAAGCAGCTCATACTTCTATCACGTGGGACATGTACGATTAAACCTTATTTTATGAAAACAATGATTCAATGAGATCTTTTGAAGTTGGTTTGTTTCAAAAAAAAATAATTTTATTTTAAAAAATATTTTTTAAATAATATATTTTTGATATTTGAAATTTTCATAAAAATATTATTTAAATTATAATAAATCTTAGATTATAAATATTTTATATTTATATTATTTATTATTTAAAAATATATTAAAATAAAAAATTTTATGAATTCTATTTATTAACAAAAATGATTGGTAATTAGTACAATAATCAATGATAATAAATATATATATTTATATAATTTATTTTTTATTTAGATGAATTTGTCAAAGTTTAAAAAATAATTTTTTATTTTCAAAATGAAAAGTCTTTTTTTCTGAAAAATAACTTAGGATATGTTTACTGGTAGAAAATTAAGATTATTTTCTAAAAAAATTCAATAAATCAGAAAATATAATATTATATTTACATACACAAATTTTAGAAATTGAAAAACTAGTTTTCAGTTTTTCAAAAAATAACTAATATGTGAAAACAACTTTTAGTTACTTTTTATTTTTTATTTAAAATAAAGTGAAAGATATAAAAATACATAAAAGTAATTTTATTATTTTCTATATTATAACTTTATATGTTGAGTTTAAATCTCTACCTAGTATTTTCTTTATTTTTAGTTTACATTTTAATATTTTTTATTTGGATTGATTTTTATTATTTATTATTTTTATATTTAGATATTATTTTTTAATTTTAAAATTTTATATACTAAATCTCCATTATAATTTTTTATATATAAAATAGAATATTTTTTTGTTTCAATTATTTTCACTTTACAATATATTTTTAAATTATTTCATAATATTTTTGTTTAAAAAAAGCAATAATATTAATGATATCAATTTTAAAATAAATGGGTAAAACGTATCACAAAATTGTAATTATTTTATTTTCATATTTTTAATTTCAATTTGATATTATTTTATTTTAAAAATTAATAATAGAGATAATATTAAAAAACTAATTAAATGAAATGACAATAAATATACATATTTTATAATTTTATAAACAGAAAATGATTTTATACATTTAACAAATTAACAAGTTATCTATAAGATAAACTATTTTTGATAGAAAATATTTATTAAAAATAAAAAAAATAAAAATAGCAACTTATTTTCTATTAATAAATAAACTTTCAGTTTTTTTAATAAAAAAAGCTTTTTAGTAATCGATTTTTTTTAGTACATTAAATAGATATAAATCTAGAGAATATTTTTCACGAAATAGTCTAAATGTAAATTTTGATGTTTATGAAGGATAAAATTAGTAATATAAATAAACATTACATTATTTTAATGATGTAATAATTTGATTTTTAAAAACAGAGGGCAAATTGTGCCAAACCTCCGACATTGAAAGCAATTACATTATCTTTTCTCCAAATTTCGTGGAAATTATAGCGACCACGACTCTGCGATTCATTGGGCGGTGCATGTGACGATTAATGTTTCCCATATTTATAGGTATGACAGAAGAAATTAATAAATATAATTTTTTTTGTCAACTTGTAACTGAAAAAAAAAAAAAGAAAAAAAGAGAGAGAGAGGTCGTATCTAAATGCTCCGCGAGTACGAAAACTAGGATTTATTAGGCAGCCGCCGCCTTTATTTAAATAAATAATATAATAACGTATTATATAAATAATTTTTAGATTTATTGATATAACTATATATGGTTAGTAGTAATACTATATGTAGTGATGGTGTTGATAATACTAGGATTGGTGATAGTAGTAATAGTTGTAAGCAATATTTTAAATAGATTAAAATTTTTGAAATTTAAGAAAAATTATACCTACAAACAATCAAATTTATTAATTTAAATATTTTAGTTCTCTTATGGTTATTAGTTAAATATACTTTTTTTTTATATATATATAAGGTTTATTGATCCATAAAATTCAAATGTTTATGAGTTTTAGCAAAATTAATCAATCTTTTAATTTTGAAAACATTAGCTAAAACTAATAAAATTATGACAAATCAAATCAAAATTCTAATTGATCAAAATAAAATGATATATCATGTAATGTAATAAATTAATTTGCATGAATTTTTATTAAAAAATTAGTTAAATCAATTAACATTAGTCACTAATATTGATTAATATTATTTTAACTCAATATTTTAATATGATGCATAATTGATCAATTTAAATTTTGGATAGATTTATCAAAATTTTATTAATTTTAGTTAATTTTTTCAAAATTAAAATGATTAATTAATTTTATCAAAATTTGAAAATTTTAAATTTTATTGGCCAATAGACATTTATATAATATTTAATATTTTTTAATTAAAACATGATTTAATACTAATTAACTTTTAATTGTAACTATACATAATGACAAGATCATATTGTATTTATAACAAAAAAAATAATATCAATAATATCATTGCTAGTAGTGATGATAATAATAGCGTTATGATTAATGCTGATAAGAGGAGCATCTAATTAAAATATGAGATATATAATTTAACTATTAAAATAATGAATAAAAGTAAATGATATATACGAGGTAATTATGTTGTACAGTTACGTATTAAATGTTAAATAAATAAAATTGAAATTTTCTATAAAATGGAACAAAATGATAATTAATATTATTATGATAATTATTTTATATTTAATCTTGCATATAAATTTTAATATATCATATTACTTATCATCCAATTTTATAATAGTATGCTATTTAATAATGATGGACATGAATTCTAGATAACTTAAATTGATCGAACTAAAAAATAACAAAAAAATAAAAATTACCTAAGTCAATCAAACTAAATAACTTATATATATATATGTATATATATATATATATATATATATATATATATATATTTTACGTTTTCCCCTTTTTTACACCATTAAATTAAATAGTTATTTCATCAAATTTTTAAAATATTTGTCATTAGATTGATCATTCTAGTATACTTAATTATACATTAAGTGTATATGTATATGCTTAAAATTTTTACTTAGTATTATAGGTGAATAATCTGCTAACTAATAACATGATTATACTAAATTATCGATGGGGGCTTCGTAAAATTAATATGAGCTATCACATTTAATATTTTTTATTTATTTTTATGTATTTTTTAATTATAGTATTTATTATAATTGATTAATTTTTAATACATTTAATAAATTGATCATTTTTTTAATATTATTATCTATAGATTAGGTGGCTAATTGTTTTAATTAATAGTCAAAATTAAATATAAATTAATCTAACAGCTAGTATTGTGTAATTACACCAAACTGCAATATTACTAGTATTATATTAGATACTTATATAAATATATATGTGTACTCGTTATTACTGATTATTTTTTACCATCATCACCTATTATTGATCTATGTTGACTAGTAGTGGTTACTGAGAATCATATGCTTTTTTTAATTTTTAATATATTTTTTTATAAATATAAAGTTTTCGTAGTTTAAATTTTATTATAATCTTATAAATCAAAAGAAAATTAATATATTTTTCATTGTATTTCAAACATAAAAAAATATTTTTTTCTAAAAATATTTCTATTAAAAAAATATTATTCATAAATAAGTTATGTTTTTATAAAATAAATAATGTCTAAATTAAATCAATTCTCATAAAAAATAATTTGGTACCAAAGATTCACCAAATTATTTTTTATAACTTATTTGTTTTACCACAATTAAGGATGTCTAATTCTGTGATTAATTGATCCCCTCTTTCAATTAGAGGGTTCACAAAATCAAGGTGAAAAATATAAGAGCCGGCCACAAACATTTATAAAATATTTTTTTTCCTTTTTGAGAGGTTATTTTATTTTAAACTTGTAAAAAGTGTAAAATATATATTTAATAAATATAACATTTTATTTTAAAACAATAGTTAGTAACGAGTAGACTATCTAATAGTTTTAACTCAAAAAGATATTTTTTTTATTACATTGTATTAATAATTATATTTTTATAAATAAAAAATAAATATATTTTTGACTTTTTACATTAGTTTCTTATATAGTGTTTGTTTTATTTTTATTTTTTACTAATAATAAATGATTAATTATTTAAATTTTATTATCATTATTTATGTTTAATATATTATTTAATTTTAATGAAATTATTATATATTTATGATGAATTTTAATGTATGCAATAATTTTTTTAAAAAAAAACTACTTATTTAAAAATCTAAAATTTATTTATTTATTTAAATTTTACGTCTATATTAATAAGCAATTAGCAATAATAATTAGTAATAGTAATCAGAAACCAACAAGAAGTCAACCATACACTTTGTCCAACTTTGAACTTTTTGGTTTTTTGCTCTTCTTGTAACGATTAATCTCCGTTCCTCTATTTTACATATAAACGACCACAAAGCCGAAGACAGATTAGATCATAATATGAAACAATAATTGCACTTTTTCATTAATAGTTTAGACCTTTTTTTTTTAATGATATGATTATAGGGTCAAAAAGCTACAACAATAGTCAATTAATTTATAAAAGTTTGTTTTTACATTTTTGCATTTTTTACACCATTATACTAAATAGTTATTTCATCAAATTTTAGGACATTTATCACTATGTTAATCATTCTAGTATATATTAAGTGCATAGATGTAATTAGATTTTCACTTAGTACAATCGATGAATAATCTGCTAATTGATAACATGATTATACTAAATTATAGATGTGGGCCTCATAATATTAATAAGTTATCATATATTAATATGAATGTATATTAGAATCTTCCTTGCAATTTATGCTTTCTAATAATACTTTTGTTATGCTATTCGAGGGTCTCCTATATAGGACATGGGTTTATCATGGAATGTCTCCTATAGGACAAGTCATAAGAGGCATCTAAGGTTAGTAGGGTTTTCTTTCTAATTCTGGTATGGCTCATGATAATGATGATGTATATATGTTTCTAGATCATCAAAAGCAAGAAGGATAATAAGAGCGCTAAGGCTTTGGTTGAGAGGTTCATCTTTTTAGTGTTTGCTAGCAAGTTGTAAATTGATATTAGGGTGAATTTTAGAGTAACGAAATTAATAATATTATCAAATGACGTTATCTAATTCAATGGTGAATAACAACTTTATTTAATCAAACGGTATCTAATCTTATTTAATCAAAAAATGAACAATAACTTTTATGAAATCCAATGATGAATTATTAATTATTGCATTATATTGTAACAATGTCAATGACATTGTAGTTTTCACTTTTATTTATTATGATATTCTACCATTCCTCTTCCAGTTTTCTTTTGCTTCATGCGTAGTAGTTAATAATAATAATAATAATAATAATAATAATAATAAAGCATGACCATTGTGCGAAATATGACACATGCATGTGTAATGCATTAGCTTGTCAAGATATGCATATGTAATTATGCATAATGAACTTACAATGTGTGGGTATCTCTTAAGATGACTTGGTTTGGCATTGAGATCATGATCGATCATCATAACATAAGTCTTAAGTTTTAAACCTCTCTTAATTCTAAATTCTAAACCCTTAAAATAGAGAAAATCATGCATGCATTAGCTCGAGTTTATGCAGTGACGGAATAGGAGGACCTTAGCCCCCTCGGCTGCCAATGAGAATATGGAAGTGACGTTGGGCAGGGGGCCATAGAAAGAAGAAAAATTAGAGGGGGAAGGGTTGAAAGAAGAATAAGAGCCCCTCACGAAATGATATATTTTTTTTTTTTGGTTTCCCATATTAACGATATCGTTTCATGTAAGTGAAAAAAAAAAAAAAAAAAAAAAGACTAGGGTTGTTTAGGCCCCGTTCCCCTTTCCCCTCCCCTCCCCCCGCCCAATTCACACTTCCTCTTCTTTGGCGGATCCCCTCTCCTCTAAAACTCAAAATTTCCCTTTTTTTTTTCACTCAATCATCTTCTCTTTCTCTAAAAAAATGTTTAAACTACTCTTTAAAATTTAATTTTTTATGAATATTTTGCACCTAATTTTGGATTCAATCAAAGGTTCTACCATTCTTTTTAAATTTTCTACATTTTCATTTTTCTCATATTTTAATGTATTTAGTTTTTTATTAAAAATATGACATTCACTTTTTTCCTTTCATATTTCTTAAAAATTGTGAATTTATTGAATTTTGAGATAAGAACCCTAATTTAGAAATAGAAAATTTAAATTAAAAATATATTGTGAATTAGGAACTCTAATTTAGAAATAGAAATTTTAAATTAAAAATATATTATGAATTGTGAATTACAAATCATAATTGATTTATTATGAATTAAAAATATTGTAAAATTATAATAAAATAGAAAATTTATTAAAAATAATTAATTTATTGTGAATTAGAAATAGAAAATTTAAATTAGAAATAGAAAATTTAAATTAAAAATATATTGTGAATTGAATCGAAAATTTATTGTTTGTGAATTATGAATTGTGATTAAATTGGAAATTTTTTATATTCAATTGTGAGTGAAGCCTCCTAAAATTAATTTCTGATTTTGCCACTGTCTACTCCTTAAGCCATAAGAAAATAAAGTTAAGATAATCTAAATTAGAGTACTCCTTGAGCTAACGAAAGGATAAAATACAATGAGTAAGGTGAAGCTTCTTATAGCCTAATAGATAACCCAATGACTTGGACTATCTTTGTCTGCTTTGTACGTTATTGAAGTATTGTGCTATGTGTAAGATCTCTATGACATTATTAGAAGATCTTAGAACCGTTATTGTTTATTTTAAGGTATATCATGTCAATTTATTCACTTACTGAGTTTAGAAACTAATTTTCGTTTCATCACTATTATAGATTTAATAGACGAAGAATCAACATAAAAAAATATATATATATATATTTATAGTTATTTTAGATGCTTAAGTTATTTTGCACAAAAACAAAAAAACAGCGAAATGTGAAAACGGAAACGACAAAAATGTATTTTCAAAAATATAGGAAACAAAGAAGTGGAGGAAATGCAGAAATATTAAAAATATAAGGACAAATATATAAATATTAAGAATATAAGAAAATTTATAATACTAATATTGTATATAAATATTTAATAATATTATTTATTTGAAACATAATTTACTATCAATAAATATTAAACATAAAAAATTAAGGACAATAACAAATCAAGTTTTCTAAAACAAAGAAAAATAAATATCTACAATTTTTTAATAATAACTAATCCTAAATAGTTTAGGAATTGGATAGCTTTTAAATTTTGTTTTGATCTTATTTTATTATTTAGGAATTTAATGGATTTTTTAATTTTTATTTTAGTATTATTTTCTTATTTAGAAATTTAATAAGTCTTTTTATTTTTAATTAGTTATAAATATTTTTTTTCTTGTTTTTCTTGTTTTTTTTTTTTTTTGTTTAAGAAACATGTTTTCGATATGAAAACATACCTGAAACTTTTTCGAGAAGTTTTGGAAACAAAACATTTTCGAAACGGAAAAACGTCAGTCCGGTGAAATTTCAGGACAACCTAATGCTTAAGTAGTTGTGCTCTTTTAATTTAGTATTTATCTATTAAGAATAAGTTGCATTAATGTATTGATTAGAATTCTAGTTTATTTCCATACATTTCTAGTAGGATGGTTATCTATATGTATGTATGAAAGACTTCCTAGTGATTAAGCTATTTTTATACATGTTGAGAATTGTATCTTTTTATCTTTAAATTATATGTTGGGTCATTCTAAGCTTATGAATATATGTATGAGATGTATGAAGGGTAGTAAATTCTTATGAATTTGATTACAAGAGAGTATTAAGTATCTTTTTTTTATTATTATATTTTCTTTATTATAGTAATATGTGACATGATTTAAATGATATTATTGTTATATTCTTCAACTGTATAAAAAAATTTATTTTAAATTATGCTATTTCAAAAAGTAATAAATAAAAAAAAATGTAAAGAGTCCTTAATTAAATATTGGGAAGGATTTGCGCATTAGAGGCCTCTCCTCATATTTCTTTAAGATTTTTAGAACCAAATTCAACTAGTACCAAATTTGTCAAGCACTTCCCATCTAAAACCATTGTCGACAATATCCTCTTTTTTTTTTTTCCTTCTTTTTTTAAATTTTTTTTTTTTTTATATTCACTAGTTAAGAAGTCAAAAATACCCAGCATTGCCACCACAGCAACAATAGAGGGTATGAAATTGAAATAAAACGGTAGCCCACCATCTCTGATTTATGCAAATTCAATTCTATTACGCTTCTCCACTTCTTGTTCAAGTCCAGAGGATCACCTGCAACCTTTGCATTAGTGCGGGCACCGTTTCTTAAGAACTCAAGGACCAAAATAACCTCTCGTCCTCACCTCGATCAGTAAGCCCGCCCTAGTCAGAGTAGGTAAAATGTGGGTGTCCATGATGGGTATATTTATGCCTGTGAAGGGAGCAAGGTGGACCTTATGTAGCTGGAAAAATATATATATTGGTAGATTATTTTGAAAAGAAAAAAAAAATATTGGCGGGTCTGTTGATTAAATTTGAGACTTAAAAAGGGTGATTGATAAAAATGGTGAATGATATGAAATGGAGGTTGAAGTGATAAGGTTGGTTGATACAGTTGAGGAGATTAAAAGTGAAGAAAAATAATGATACATAATCATAACTACCCTCAATCATTCGCGTACTAAAAGATATATAAACCGGAGATATTCTCATGGAATTAATCTGAAGTTATTCCTTGTACTGAATTAGATAGCTTTTTGATTACTTAGTTGCACGCATACATTTGTACTGCACGCATGCATGTGATTTTTGTTTTTTTTAAGACCGTAAACATTGATATATCGTAAATGAAATAGAAATGCAACAAACTCCGCCAACTTTCTAATACTAAAATATAAATCCATCATAAAAATAAATTTAATCAAAACTTAATAAATATATTTAATGTCATGTTAATTAAATGTGATAAACAACTCAAATTGAATCAATTTCAAATTACACTTGTTTAAAACAAATTTTGGATTGGATTACTATGAATTGTAAGTAGAAGTAACAAACGGTTCAAATTGGATCATTTTTCTAGAAGGTTTTATCAGATCATTTCGAATTATAAGTGAACAAGATTGAGTGATTTATAATTTTGATTTTTTAAAATAAAAAAATATTTTTAAATTTTAAATAAATTTAATAATTTATATTGGGTCATTTATTTTCATTTGTTGATTGAATCAAGATTGAATGAATTCAAATTGATTCACAAGTCATTTTAGAATAGGGTAGATTATTTTGAGTTTTCTTGTAGATTCAAATTGAGTAAAAAATTATCACCTATTAGAGGGTCAAATTGGTTCACTTTAATTTAAAAGTTTAGTCATCGTATTAATGACAAGAAAGAAAATCAAGTCATGTTTAGGATTGGATTACTCTTAATTAAAATGAAAAATTATTTTCTTTCTTGAAGAAAATAAAACATCATTCATAATATAGTAAAAATAAATTTCTTAAGTTGTTTAAATAAATATAAATATGAAGTACAATTAGCAATTTATAGAATGCAAATGTCGTCATCCGTGTAATTATCATCGGGTCAATATTTAATTGTTTCAAATGAGATAAGTTAAATATATAAAAAAATTGAAATAAATAAAACATTAATGTAAATAAACAAACAAATAAATGAAAAATTGCAACAATTTATATCCTTTTTGCCAAAAAAAAAAAAACAAAAGGGGCTGATCTCGCGCAAAAGTTGAAGTCAAAACAGCGTGGAAACAAGTGCAGTTGTGTTGCTAACCCACTTCAATTTGATGGCTGAATTCGACGCAGACATCAACAAACTGTAGCTTTCAGCTCAATTATAATCTACTTACTCACTCATTCGTTTCTCTTCCTACTTATACTTTTGTTTCAATTCTCATCTTACTTCCCAATTTTGGCTCTTCTTCATATCAACATTTCTATAACAGGTTATGGCCGATGCACTAGTTTCTTCCCTTGTAAGTACAATCTTGGGAAAATTTAACAATCTAGCGCTTGGTGAGTCTGAATTCTTGGTGGGTTGAAGGGCGAGAATCTTGAAAGCACCTTAAGCACTCTCCAGGCTGTGCTCCATGATGCAGAGCAGAAGCAATGGAAGAGTAAGTCTGTCAATGTTATGAATGAAGCTTCTGTGTTGAGGCAAATGGACAAGCCAACTTCAACGGATACATTCCAATGACTTTAACTAACTTATCGCATTTGTAGGATTTTGTTAAAGAGTTGTTAGGGTAGTTTTGCCAGCTTAGATTTTTTTTTTTCTTTCTTTCTTTCTTAGTATAAAAATTTGTGATTGTTCTAATGAAGGTAACGAGAAAATTTTCCAGAATTTCTTTGTTTTTCATCAACTGTAACATTGTATTAGAGCCTGTGAACACATTTTCTTCCTTTTATTTTCTCAATAGACAAACAATTCTTTTTGTAAGCAATTGACATCATAGAAGTACATAAACAAAATTTCGACAGTCCTTCAAGTCCTTATTTCCTTTATTCGACTGAGAATCCGTCTTTAGTATTGGTTTCACCGATCCTTTCTGGTCCCAATTATCACTCGTGGTTTAGAGCCATGAAAATGGCATTGTTGTCAAAGAATAAGCTACAATTTGTTGATGGTACAATTCCTATGCCAGCCACTACAGATTCTTCATATTCTACGTGGCAGAGATGCAATACTATGGTATTATCTTGGTTAATACATTTTGTTTCTCCATCAATTGCTCAAAGTGTAATATGGCTAGATAATGTCATAGATGTATGGAAGGATCTTAAAGATAGGTTCTCGCAAGGAGATGCCTTTCGAATCTCAAATATATAGCAAGAAATTTTTGCTTTGCAACAGGGACAACTCTCAATCATAGATTACTTTACTCAACTCAAAGTTCTTTGGGATGAGTTAGTGAATCTAAGACCCCTTCCTTCTTATTCATGCACACTAGCATGTAATTGTAGAGCTGTTACTACTGCTCAACAATATTAGAAGTCTGATTATGTCATACTATTTTTAAAAGGCCTTAATGAAAATTTTGCTAAAGTCAGATCACAAATTATGCTAATGGAGCCCCTTCCCTTCATCAATAAAGTGTTTGTTTTAGTTTCTCAACATGAGAGACAACTAATGAGTCAAGGATGCATTGGTCCAATAACTGAGTCAACAGTTTTTGCAACCAAAGGAAATAATTCCAATTATCAGCATAAGAGAGGTACAAGCTTTAATGGTAAGAAATCAGTGTGCACATATTATGGTTATGTTGGACATACAGTGGATAAATGTTACAAAAAAACATGGTGATCCACTAGGTTTTAAGTTTCAAAATAAGAATACTGGATATGCTAATAATTTTGAGAGCTATATACCTTCTGGTTTGGAATATGAAAATTCTAATGTAGTTGTAGAGGCTAGTTCTTGTCCAACAGAAGAATCTCCTTTTTCTTTGACTAAAGGTCAATATCAACAACTTATGAACCTTTTGCAAGCTTCCCAACCTATCTCTTCTCCATCCACTACTATTGTTGCAGCAGCACATGTTGCTGATATGGCCAAGTCCAAGGTTGTAGGTATGTGTCTCTTTACATTACAACATCCCATTTTTAACAAAATTGCTTGGGTTGTAGACACTGGAGCTATAGACCATATTACCTGCACATTAGACCAATTTACCACATACAAATTAGTAAGTAATTACTTTGTAAGACTCCCAAACAATCAATTGATACCAGTAACCCATATTGGAACTGTCGAACTCAATCCTAACCTTACCTTACTCAATGTACTGCATGTTCCTCAATTTGCTTTCAAATTACTTTCAGTTAGTATACTTACTAATGATTCCACTTGTTGTTTCCTTATTCAATCTGCTTATTATGTCATCTAAGACGTTGCAGCTTGGAGGACAATTAGATTAGCTAAACTGATTGAAGGACTTTATCCATGAATAATTCCTGCATCTTTTCAAACAACTCATCCTAGCTTAGTCAACTCTTGTTCTTCCAATTTTGGTTTCGATCTCTGGCATTTTAGATTAGGTCATCCTTCTATATCAAGAATAGATGAACTTCATCATGCTTATCCAAATGTATCTATCACAAACAAGAATTTAGTGTGTGAAGTATGTCACTTAGCTAAACAAAAAAAACTTGCCTTTCCTTTGAGTCAATCTTGCAGCAAACATGTTTTTTATCTTGTTCATATAGATATTTAGGGTGCAGTTACTCCTTCATTGGATGGTTCTAAGTATTTTCTCACTCTTGTGGATGATTACAGTCATTTTACTTGGTTGTTTTTCATGAAATCAAAATCTGAAGCTAGACAATTAGTTCAACAGTTTTGTTCATATACTAAAACACAATTTCATTACAAAATTAAATGTATCAAAATTGATAATGGGCAAGAATTTAACATGCCCCTTTTTTACTCTACTAATGGCATAATTGACCATACTTCTTGTGTTGAGACACCTCAACAAAATAGCATTGTGGAGAGGAAGCACAAACATATCTTGAATGTAGCTAGGGCCTTAAAATTTCAAAGTAATCTGTCAATGGATTTTTGGAGTCATTGTGTTTCTCATGCTACTTATCTCATTAATAGGTTACTATCACCTGTCATTGATAATCGCACTCCATTTGAATTGCTTTATGGTACTCCACCAGATTTATGTTTACTAAAGGTCTTTAGTTATTTGTGCTTTGCATCCTCCCTAGAACAAAATAGATCAAAATTTGCTCCTAGAGCACACAAGTGCATTTTCTTAGGATCTCCTGATGGTATTAAACGTTTTAAACTTTTTGATCTTTAAACTCACAGGATTTTTGTTTCTAGAAACGTTCATTTTGATGAACATTTATTTCTCTTTACCACTCATACATCAATTGATCAACCTGTCTTAGCAGTGTCACATGCTTTGCCTTATGATATTTAGCTTTCTGACACTTTTTTTATAGATCCTCAGTCTATTTCCCCAAGTGGTTTGGAACATCCTTCCATTCTTGATTCATCTTCCCTACCAGATTTGGAGCCTTCTCCTACCCCTACTTCAGTTTCTTCCCATCTTAATATTAGAAAATCAATTAGAGTTAAACACACACCTAATTATTTACAGGATTATCAGTGTTATGTTCCAATTAGTATCTGCAAATCCTGAATCTTTCAATTGTTGTTCCCTGCCAATTTCAAGTACTCCTCATCTTTTGTCTTCAGTCCTATCCTACCATTCTCTTTCCCCTTCTTATCACACATTCATTTGCTCCATTTCTTCTAATTTTGAACCCAAAACTTACAACCAAGCAATTTTGTCTAAAGAATGGCAAGATGTTATGGCTGCAGAACTAGAGGCCTTACATGCAAACCATACTTGGGACATTGTGGATCTCCCTCCTAATGTAAATCCCATCGGTTGCAAATGGGTTTACAAAATTAAATATAAATCTGATGGAAGCATTGATGGGTATACAGCCAGGTTAGTGGCCAAGGGCTTTACACAACAAGAAGGGGTTGATTATCTAGATACTTTTTCCCCTGTGGCTAAGATGGCTACTATTCACACTCTCTTAGCTATTTCTATAACTAAGGGTTGGTTTTTAGAGCAGTTTGACATTAATAATGCATTTTTGCATGGGGATTTATATGAGGAAGAATATATGGAGTTGTTTTGGGCATTACTGTTAACAAACCTAATCAAGTCTGCAAATTAACTAAGTCACTATATGGACGTAAGCAAGCAAACAAACAATGGCATGTTAAGCTTTCTCAGGCTTTATTCAGTCAACACTTTACTCAAGCTCATGCCGATAGTAGTCTTTTCATCAAACACACTGATAAAGCCTTTATAACCTTGTTAGTTTATGTGGATGATGTCATTATTGCTAGTAATGATATGAAAGAGATTATGGCAATTAAAACTTGCCTGCATGATGCTTTCATGATCAAGGATTTGAGTGCATTGAGGTATTTTATCGGCTTTGAGGTTGCTCCAAATTCTCAGGGTATCCATCTTTGCCAATATAAATACACTTTATAACTCTTTGAAGATACAGGTTTTCTTGGTTCTAAACCTGTCACCACGCCTCTGGTTCCTAGTACTACATTTTCTTCTTCACCTATGTTGGCTGATAATTCTTCATATCGAAGACTTATTGGTAAGCTCATGTATCATACTAATACCAGGCCTAATTTATCTTTTGTGGTTCAACAACTTTCCCAGCATCTTGATTCCCCCTCCGAGTCTCATCTCCAAGCTGCTCATCGAATACTTCGCTATTTGAAGTCTTCTCCAAGTCAAGGGTTATTTTTTAGTACTCATAATTCTCTTCAATTGCAAGCTTTTAGTGATAGTGATTGGGCTCATGTTCTCTCACTCGTGAATCTATCATTGGGTACTATGTGTTTCTTGGCTCCTCTCTTGTTGCCTAGCGTTCTAAGAAATAAACTACAGTGGCCAAATCCTCTGCTGAAGTTGAATACAGGACTATGGCCACTACTACTTGTGAGCTTCAATGGTTTCTCTACCTTTTGTGAGATCTTTGTATTTCACATCCTCAACCAACTCTCATGTTTTGTGATAATCAGTCAGCTATGCACATCGCACATAATCTTGTTTTTCACGAAAGAACCAAACACCTGAAAATTGATTGTCACATCATTCATGAAAAGCTCCAAGCTAATGTTCTTCATTTACTACCTATTAAATATGTAGATTAGCTCGTCGACTTCTTTACCAAAGCTCATTCTGCTCCTCACTTTCATCATTTCCTTCGTGAGCTGGGTATGGTTAATCTCTACTCTCCAGCTTGAGGGGGGCTATTACGAATGAAGATTCTATGTTGAAGCAAATGGACAAGCCAACAGACACTAGTTTATTTTAGCAATTCGGGGCATTTTGGTCATCATAAACGGTGTCGTATTGCAACTTCTTCTTGTTTCATTATGTTCTTCAAATTATGCAGTAACTATTGGCGAGAAACGACTTTAACTAACTTATCGCATTTGTAGGAGTTTGTTAGAGAGCTATTAGGGTAGTTTTGCAAGGTCAGATTTTTTTTTTCTTTCTTTCTTTCTTAGTATAAATTTTCAGAACTTCTTTGTTTTTAATCAACTGTAACAAAATCGATGGTCCTTCTATACAATTAAGCACTACATAGCTTAATATAATTGAGCTCCATGCTCCAAACTGAGTCTTAGCAAGAGAAAAATGTGTTCTTACATAGCAAGAACCTTATGGTATTTTGGTGCGATTTAGTCCACTTTTTCAGTATATTGTTAACAGATACTATGCATTCTTGGTACCTACCTTGCATTGACGCAATAATTTTTCATTCATTATATTTATTTCTTTTAGTTATTTTAAAGAGCAAAAACAGACAATGTTGTTAAGGCTAATAAAGAAGGATCCGAAGAAAATAATCCCGAATGCCCTCTTATTAGAGTACGATCCGAAGCAAGTAATTAATTCTAAAATATCAGTCTACCAGAAACATGCTTACTTACTAGATGGTGGTTGAGTCAAGGGTTGTTCTCTTTCACTGATATAATTATAGTTGTCGTGTTTAATCGATATACCAACTCTACCTATACAAAGATGGGTTTAAAAGATAAGGTTAAGAGTAAATCAAGGCAGCAACATAGGGCACATGGTCACTCGTGGCCGATTTTGAACCCTTCATTATTTCTTTTTTTTTTTTTACTCTTTTCTTTTAAACTTTTTTATTTCTAAATTTCAATTTTTTAAAAAATAAGTGTGAGATAATATTTTTGAAACTGAAAATAAGAAATTGAAGTTACAAAATTAAATCTAAAATTTAACACTATCAATAAGATAATTAAAATTCATATTACTAATTTTACAAATTGTGTTTTATAAATACTATAATATATTAGGAACAAAATGAAAGATATGTTTACCATTACGTTAATTTTACATAGGTGTTGTTCATGTTAGATTGGATTAATCTCTATGACTCTTATAGTATACAAATGTTACAATATATATATATATATATATTCTAAAAATATCAAATAAAGTGTTATAATATAAAGATTTATCATAATAATAATAATAATAATAATAATAATAATAATAATAATAATAATAATAATAATAAATATTATTATAAATGTCAAAATATATGAAATTATAGTAACATAGCACAAGTGTTTCTTATTATTATAAATATTTGAAAAAGACTTATGGCAACAAAAAATAATAAATATTGTTAAAAATGTCAAAAGAAGTTAAATTATAGTGACTTTAAATGTTATTTATTAATAACAAAGCGTTGCAACAAATACATTTTAAACTATATTTATTATAAATGTTGAACAAATGTCATTAAAAATACAAATTAAGTAACAATTTTTAAAACATGTCACTTAAATATTAAAATTTTCAATATTAAACAATGTTTATGATAAATGTTGCTATAAAAATGTCACAAAGATCTCATTTTGTTGTAGTGTGTAATTATTCAAGTAATGTCTCAGTCAAATTGTACAAGTTACTTGCTCATAAAATTGATCAAACTTCTTCAAATGTCTTAAATTCTCATATGAGAAGATAATGCCTATTTCATTATGAGAATTTAACAAATCCAAATTTTCACAAAAATTGCATTGATTAATACTTTAATTTAATTTTTATTTACTTTTTGAACAACAATACTCTAAGAAAGTAGGAGGACCAGTGACAAAAGAATAATTGAATTTAATCAAAGAATAGCAAAGAATAACTAACTAACTATAAACACAAATCCTAATAATCCTAAATGATTCAAATTAAAAATTTTGATTTTATGTCTCTTCCTTCAAACTCAAAAACAACATTGTTCTCAATTTTTGGTTAAATGAGAAAAATGCAAAACTAAAATAAGAAAAAAAAAACCTCACTCTCCTGTTGCATTTCTCATTTGAAGCATTGAGGCAATGGATCTGTCTTGGTTCGTCTAATGCTCCCATTTTCTCATTGTATTAGATTGCTTTGTTCAAATTTTTCTTACATTGGGCTTCATTCTTCACAAAGAATCAACTGATAAGAGCATGCTTATGTGAGAAAAACAAAAGCTAAACAACATAAAACCTATTTTTGATAGTTTGGTACAATGGTGCATAGGCTATGCGACAACCCAAGTACTTGGAATAGAAAATCCTAGCAGCATAACTATTGTGAGAATTAGTAATTCCATATATCATATCTTGTAAACATAATATTCACATCCATTCAAGCATAATGACATTAAGAATACATTTTGCACTATTCCCAAATATGTTCCTAGAGATTATCATTTATTTTCTATGAATATAATGATTAACAGGATATTGATTTGTAATGTGAAACATTTAACATGTTTGTAATGACCATTATATATATATATATATATATATATATATATATATATGAAGCATCAATCATATGTTAACCTATCAAATCATTTAAAACTCAAAATACAGTAATTAAATTAACACCTAACAGAATCAGTTCTCACACATTAAATATCAGTCAATAGTTCATAAGTGTTTATTGCATAGTAATTCGATTATGCAATTTGACATTTTAGCTTCTTAACCTGCAAATCCAAGATTAAAACATAACTATTGCTAATGCATAAAAACTAAACTCAATGTACTTGCAACAAAATTTTACTTCTCCACAATATATAACATCCATAATTCACCAAAATAGATATAATATCTAACACTAAATAAACTAAACTGTCCATGAATAAGACAATGTTCAAAATAGAATAGACATTAAATCCCTTGTTCGAAACTTAAAATTAGATAAGAAAAGAGAAGAGAAGTCATGTTACAATCTAGGTAAGGGTGGTGTAAAACCCATGAATGCATAAAAAGTTATGAGTTGCTCCTGCATAGTCCGAACCTTCATGTCTAGCTCCTGAATCCACACTGCCAATTAGTTGTAAGTAGTTTTGGGTATCTCCTCTTCATCATCATGCTCAAAGTGAAAATCTTCATGAATCGACACATATTTGTCGTTCTCCTTTTTATAAATCTGAGCTTGTAGCAAATAAGAGTAATTGAGATATTCTATCGGTGTCATTAGTGTCATCTTGTAATCTTAGTACTTGAAATTCTAATATCCTACGACAATGGCAATGCCACAAACCTAGCCATAATTTTTTCCTTTTATGGTTATGGCCACTGTCATGAGGTGTTGAAATATCCACACACCCTAATTTGGTTGTTTCTTTTTTATAATGCAACATAAAAAAAAATAAATCATTGCATGAAATCAAACCTATATTTTCGGCCCTCATAAACAAGGTGTAGGCAAGAAGGCAGTGAATATAACAAAAGGGCAAGTTCTAGATCTCATGTGACTTGGATTTGCTAACTACAATGATCAATTCCTTGGTTGTGATTTTTCCCAAAAAAACTTGGTCATTATACTCTAGTGATGGGGTTCGAAGGCCATCTTTAGGAAAATCAATAATGAGGTTAAAGAAATTGAAAAGTATCCTCTGGTTTTCTCCAAATAGGTGACACGTGAACCATTTCAGTTGACCATCATCTCCATTATGGCACAGTCCTATAGTGGTGAGAAACTTGAGTGATGTCGGCATATGAGGGTGGTTTCATTTCGGTAAGTTGATGCATACCCACGCTATTTAGCAAATGGTCCACATCTCTAGTTTTCACCAAACAGGTGACAATGATAGGGTCATTATACTTTGATGGCATGATTTGAAGGCCTTCTTTAGGAAAATAAAAAAATGAGGTTAAAGAAATAGAGAAGTACCATATGGTTTTCTCCAAATAGGTGACATGTGAACCATTTTGATTGGCCATTATCTCCAATATGGTTCGATCCTAGGGTGGTGAGGAACTCAATAGCGATGCCAACATAGGAGTGCAGTTTCATTTTGATAAATTGGTACAAACCCACTCCGTCTAGCAAATGGTCCATATCACTTTTAAGATGAAGGGTTGGCAAAGTTTCCCCACAATAAAATTTATTTGATTTAAACCCTCTCTTCTTTAATTTTTAGTGCCCCCTCTTTGTGCTTCATTAAGGAATTTGAGGTTTGGTCCAAATGGGTCCTTCGGTGGTAGAAATGGTTGAGGTATCTCCGAGTTAGAGTCTGGTTTCTCTTTATAGTGAGTTAATGGAGAGCCTCTTTTTAAAGCTTGTTTCTTTGCTACTTATGTCACCCTCAGTATGGTGGAAAATGGTGGTGAAAGAAAAGTGAAATGTGACGGAAAAGAGGTTTATGTCTGGGTTGGAAAAATGGGATTGTGAAGTGAGGGTTTTGAAGGAAAATGTTAAGAAGGACGAAATGTGGTTTAATGGGGGAATAGTTTAATGGTTATGGTAGTGAGTTAGTGGGTTAATAGGGGTGATTCGGAAGTGGTGTATGTAATAGCTAAGAAGTGGAGTGTCAGTTGGATGGGTTATAGTAAGGAAACGAAAAGGATTATAGAAACTTCTTTTAGGGTTTAAAAGAGGAAAAAGAAGAATTTTAAAATTTAAAATCATTCTCTACTTAACCTAGGACTAAGCCCACTTGCCCATTAACCTTAAAACATACCCAATCCTCTATTAAAACATAACATCTCCTTTACTTCATTGAGCATGATTTCCATTTTGAATCCAAATTACTTCTCAAACCATTATATTAGTCCAAAGCCCAGTTCATTCTCTTCTTGGCCTAACTTCATGAATCACCGAACCCACCACTTTTTTGTCATTCCTCCTCTTTGTTACACTATATTCCTTGCATGGCCTTCACATCTGGAGTTTCTATTGGACTAGGGTAGTTAACCCAAGTCTTAGACCTCTTTTGATCTTGACAAAGGAGATTGATCATGTCTAATATTTCAAATTAGTGTTATTTTGCAGCCTTTAGTTTTTATCTAAGTTGAAAGTTGGATGAAGCTAAAAAATCCTCAAGTATGAAAAATGACTTATAAATCGTGACCGCTACTTTGTATTCGCAACTGCGATATGTAAAGAAGCATTGCTAGAAAGCAGACAGGCAAAATCGCAAAGCTATTCTCGACCACGGTTCATCCAAATGAAGGAGAAAATTGACAAATGAAATCGCAGTATGTGTCACGCCCTAGTCGCGACTGCAAATTTTGAAGTGACTCAAGAGGGAAGCAAGTCCACAGTCACAGCATGGCACGTGTTCCAGCAGACCATTAAAAGTCAAATTTTGTGAAGGCATCTTGTTGGTAGTGACCTCGAATCGTGAAGAAGAAGATAACCATTTTCGGCAGACGAATTCGCGTTCTATATAAGAAAGCTCGCGGCCGCGACTTCTGAAAGTAGGTAAAAGGGCAACGACTATATTTTCCTAGTGAACTAATCAAAAGCTGCCACGTGGACTAGTCGTTAGACACAAATGGGATTTTCCTTTAGAAATTTGGATTTTGCGACTGCTAATGAGTAGTAGCGACGACAAATTGAGACTGTCAAGCATTGAATGCAGAATCTGTCAAACATGTCTCAAAGATTTGGTGAGTTATGTTCGACAATGTCTCTTTGGTGAAGTTTAGGTATAAATACTCCACCAAACAACCATGAATAAGGTTGCTAAGAAATTTATTACAAGTCATTAAAGCTCTCAATATTTGCTACTCATTTTCTTCAATTTTCTTTATGAAATTGTAAGTGTTAGGTGTGGGCATTAAACATCAAGTTGTAAGGTTGTAGTGTTAACTTGCAAAAACACTTCAAGAAAGGTTTAAGTGTGAGCTAGTGAAACACTTGAGTGAGATTATGTGTTAGCCTAAAAACACATTGTTGTGAGGTTGTGTGTTAGCCTAAAAACACATTGTTGTAAGATTGTGTGTGAGCCATCAAAAAACAAGTTGTACAAGTTGGGTGTGAGCTTGAAAACACCTCGAGATAGTAAAATACCCAATTAGTAAATTAGGGAGTGGACGTAGGGTCGATTATACCCGAACCACTATAAATCGTTGTCTCCATTCTACTCATTCTTCTTCCCCTATTCTTTGTCTTTGAAATTTTTATACATCAATTCAACCCCCTTCTTGGTGCCAAAGGACAACAAATGGTATCAGAGCATGGTTTTCACAAATTAAACCTTCATTGGGTGAAACAAGATCATGGCACAAGAAGCAATCTACTCACACCTAAGACCATATTTTGATGGAACCGACTATACTTATTGGAAGTATAGGATGAAGATCTATCTTGACATAGACGTGGTAGACCTTTGGGATGTTGTAATCAAGGAATGGAAGCCTCCTACCAAAGTTGTGGATGACAATAAAGGATTAATCCCAAGGAAAGAATAGATTAAAGCTCACCGAAAGTAAAATGGCAAGAACAATAAGGCAATGGCGATTCTCCTAAGCTCACTCTTTAAAGAAGAGATTGGGAGAGTGCAACATTTTCAAACCGCATATGCCATATGGAAGACTCTAGAGAATTATCATGAAGGCACAACTCTAGTGAAGTCAAGCCGATTAGAGATGTATGTCACCAAATGGAAACTCTTCATAATGAAGGACAATGAGAACATCACAAAAATGACCAACCGGCTCTTGTCCATTGTCACCAATATGAAGAAGTTTGGAAGAGCACTCACAAATTATGAGGTAAACACCAAAATCCTTAAAACTCTTCCACTTGATAGATTTGGGACTAGGGTGTGCAGTATTCAAGAGTCCAATTCGGAGATTGGAAAGGTCCCAACCGATGTGCTCATTGCTAAGCTCTTGACTCATGAGTTGGCTATTCAAAAAGATGAGCAAATGAAGAAGCTAAGGGGCCAAGGTGAAAACCTAGAAAAGAGAACCATGGGTCTCAAAGTTTCAACAAGAGAAAAAGAAGTAGACCTCTCCTCAAGTAAAGAGGATAGTGATAAAGAAGGAGAAGAGCCAATCATGCTCTCAAGGAGAACTAAAGAGTTGATAAGGATAAGAAAAGAAAAAAGAGTCTTTAAGAAATCTGCCCAAAGTCCAAAAGAAAGAACAAATGATGTCACATGCTATGAATGTGGCAAACAAAGGCACATGAAGCACGAATGTCTGAAGATAAAGAAGAAGAATAGATGGAACAAAGAAAAGAAGAAAAGCTTCTCCGCCAGTTGGGATGATGACTCAAGTGAAGATGAGGAAGAAGAAGAGGAGGCCAACATATGTTTCATGGCACTGGGGGACTCTTCACAAGAGGTAAGTATATCTTCCCACTCCAATTATGATTATGAGGTAGATGATATAGATGAATAACTTTTAGAAGCTCTAACTATGAGGTGTGACAAGTATAAGTCACAAGTTAAAACCTATAGGAAGAAGTGCTCCAAATTAGAAGATGAGTACAAGTCTCTAAATGAGCTTGTAAATGAATTGAGGACTTTTAATGAAGAACTCAAGAAATATGTCGAAAAATTATCTACATCATATTCTTCCTTAGCCTCACTTAGAAAGGAGATGACTCTCTTAAAGGAGAAGTCATTGAGCTTAGAAGCTCAATCTCCAAATTCCATAAAGGAAAAGAGGTTTTGGACACTCTTATTGTGCCACAAAGACCACCTTTAATTAGGCATGATATAGGTTTTAATGGAGCTTCATCATCTTCTACAACTACATTTGTTAGAGCTTCACAACCTCAAACCTTAAGCATTGAGGTAATTGGGAAGAAGAATGCTCCTAGCACTAAACCTCCTAAGCCTAAGGGTAAAGGGAAGGCTCCCCAAGGCTCTAAAGCTAAGACTCAAAGAGCCAATCATGCTTATATGTATAACAAAAGGCATAATCATCCTCATAGAAAATCCTCTACCCCTACTCATCATATGTGTCTATGCATGCATTCATATGACCATGGTATGAGAAGGCTTCCTACTCATACTAAATTTAGGCATAGGAGAAAGACTAACAAGTCTGATCTTCAATGCCACTATTGCATGAAATATGGGCATGTCAACATACATTGCTTTATTAGGAAGGCTCACCTCAAGTTAGAAGGCCCTTCAATCACTAATCCCTTAGGACCCAAGTATGCTTGGGTACCAAAGAAAAGGTGACTGACTCTTATTTTGTAAGGAAATTTGACTACCACCAATGCAAGTAATTGGCATGTGATAGTGGGTGCTTAAAGCATATGACCGGAAATAAAAGACTATTCATATCACTTAAAGAGAAAGAAGGTGGAGATGTCACATTTGGTAACAATGCCAAGGGTAAGGTAATTAGCATTGGTACCATAGGTAAGGATGGTTGTTCATTAATTGATAATGTCTTATTAGTTAGTGGCTTACAACATAATTTGTTAAGTGTAAGTCAATTGTGTGACAAAGGTAATAAGGTCACCTTTGGCCTTAGGGAATGTCGAGTCCCCATTTTGGTAGATGATGAGGTTATTTTCAAAGGTGAAAAGAAAGGCAATACCTACATAATTGACTTAGACAATTTAGCTAACCAATCATTCAAGTGTCTCATGTCTTTAAGCAATGAAGCTTGGTTATGGCATAGAAGGCTTGGGCATGCAAACATGGATCTTCTTCAAAGCCTATCCAAAAGGAAATTAATGGAAGGACTTCCAAAGCTAAAATTCACTAAAGACAAGACATGTGGCCCATGTCGAATGGGAAACCAACATCAAGCCTCCAAAAAGGCAAAAAATGTTGTAAGTACATCTAGACCACTTCAACTTATTCATATGGACTTGATATGACCTACTAGGAGTGCTAGCTTAGGTGGAAAGCATTATGCACTAGTCCTTATAGATGACTACTCTAGGTTTACTTGGGTATCCTTTCTAGCTCATAAGAATGACTCTTTTGATGCTTTCAAAAGTTTTGTAAAAAGAGTTCAAAATGAAAAAGGTTACTTCATCTCCTTTATTAGAAGTGACCATGGAAAGCAATTTCAAAATGAATCATTCAAAAATTATTATTTGGAGAATGGAGTTTTTCATAATTTTTCAACTCCTAGAACACCACAACAAAATGGTGTTGTAGATAGGAAAAGTAGAACTTTGGTAGAAATAGCTAAGACAATACTCAACGAGTATTCCTTGCCAAATTACTTTTGGGCTGAGGCCATTAATACCTTATGTTATATAGCAAATAGAGTTTTTAAAAGACTCATTCTCAATAAAACCTCTTATGAGCTTTGGAATGGTAGAAAACCCAAAATTTCATACCTAAGAGTATTTGGATGTAAGTGTTATATTTTGAACACCAAGGATAATCTTGGGAAATTTGATTCCAAAAC
>CATIWR010560349.1:0-20606 GCA_949677035.1 Omphalea diandra | reverse complement strand
TATATATATATATATATATATATATATATATATATATATATATTATTCTTAAAAAACAAAACTAATCAGTAGGGATTGTTTAGTTTTTTTTAACAAAAAAAACATTACTTATTAGAATGAGTGATTCTGATTTCGTAAATTTTATTCGTCTAAAATTATATTAAAATTGGAATAGAATTCTCCAAATAGGAGAATCATTTATTTCTCCTCTTTTTAGAAGAAAAATCAGTATTTTTTATGGAAATTAAGTGAAACATATATTATTTGAGATATAACATACATACTATCAAAATTAGATAAATAAATTTTTCTTCAAAAAAATTAAATAAATAAAACAAATCATTAAATTAAAATTTTAAATAATAATAATATAATAACAAGAAAATATAATTATATTAATAGTATTTAATAAAAAATAATATAATAATTTCATTCTTAATTGTAATATATTTTATATTTTATATTTAGTGCATAATAATATACAAATTTTTTATTTATAAATAAGAGAATTACTTCTAATTCTCCTAGTAAGCTAAATATCTATAAAAATAATAATTCTATTTTTTATTCCACTTAACTTTCTGATTTGGATTTGAGTTGAAATGTGTATATATATATATATATATATATATATATATATGCACAACAATAGTCTAGAATTTAGATGTTAAGACTAGTCTTAAAAGGCTAATCTTAACACACTGCTCTAGTCTATATAAGTTTTCTGCCTTTCACATCATTTTGCAAACAAGTAAAACCCTTGGCATGGTCGGCGACGCAAGCGATTTTTCTGAAATAAAATATTATTTTCATTAATCAAGAAAAAATAAAATATTAAATTTATCATCTCAAGTCTAAGCCTCTATCTCAGATTGAAAAATTGGCAGATGTAGAAAAATTGGCAGATGTACCATAAAAAGATAAATAAAATTTTATGATTATTCAACAAAGATAAATTTAAAGTTCCCAAAAAAAAAAGGTATGGTAAAAAAAAATTACAGAGAATAAATAATCTCAAGAAAACAAAATTAGTAGAGATAGAACCAAAACATACCCATTATTAATGGGTGATTACCCAACTAAAAGCGACAATCACCAACCAAAAAGTAGTTTAAAAAAAGTTGACAATAATTGGGATAATAAAGACCATATAGGGAACCAATAGTTGACAACAATAATAATACTAATCCATAATTGGCAAAAGGTAATTCTCTTCAACCAAACCTCACAAGCTAAATGGGGACATAAGTCCCAGTTTACTTAATGGGTATAAAAAATTGTCTCAAATTAAAGATCATTGGTTGTTACTAGTTAGCTAACTATGGTCATAGTTTTCCACTATTAATTAATCACCATGAATTGCCTGATGTCATTGTGATTAGCTTAATTATAATGCATTCTACTGAGGGGGCCATTAATTTTCTTGCTCCTTCTTCTGCCCGTAGTTGCCTTTGTCACAACTTAATTAAATAGTCCACTTGAGTATTTTAATTCTTTTGCATATAATGGTTCGTCCAACATATCTTTCTTCATCAATTTAATAACTTTTGTTGATCTATTTCAAGTATAAAAAATATATGGACCCCAATTGCAATGTCACTTTAATTCATTGTTTACAATGTTATATAATTTAAACTGAAAATAACTTAAATAGCTTTCAACAATTTTGTCTATGTTTTATTTAAAATTTATTTGTTGTTCAATGATGAAGTTGATTTGAAATTTTTATAACCTATACATTAATTTATAAGTGTAAGATTGGCAAGATTGGCATACCTTGGTGTGGTATACATCTTGTGCATGAAATCAATGAAGAGAAGTTACATATTGATAATCATCTTGTAGCTGAAATTTGGTAGTTTTGGTATGCCAAAAAAATTCGTATTTATTCTGAGAATTGTCGCTCTAACGCTCAAGCTATAATAAATAATGAGCTTTTGATTTATTCGTTAAATTTATTTATTTGTGTTCTTCAATAATATTGCACTCTTTTTTCTATGAAATGTAACAATTATGTTAACTAGAAATAATTTATTTATTTGATTTTTAGATTTTCCTAATATATTGCATAGTTTTTTGTGTTTAACAACTATATTTAATGTGCAACATGCTGCGAATGATTGTATAAAAAACAACTAAATATTTTATCTCTTTAAAATATGGTAAAATAAAAATGAAAATACTGGCATGTGTTAAAATAATTAATTTATATTAATATATGAAAAACATCCTTATATTTAAAAAACCCGTTAAGAACACATACTATATATATATATATATATATATATATATATATATTGTAACAATTTAGGTTCAATTGTCATGCATAATCTATGAATAATGGTCAAACCACACAGTTTAAAATAGTTAAACCTATATAAGTTTATAACATTTTTTGTTAAAATTTGATGTGAGATTTTCAAATTTCTAAATAACTCAAGCTAACACCTTTAAATGTGAAACACTGAAACTAACACCTTTAGATGTGAAACACCTTAATCTGACATCTCAATTGGAGATGTTACAATCTTTCCTTATTGAACTCATGATAGTCCTATCACAACTTGACTTATAACTGATGAGTTTAATTTATATCTTAATTTAAGGTTTAGATTGGTCCAATTTTTAGTTTATTTTTATCATTTATGGGTATTGATTTTATCATTTATAAGTTTGAATTAATTTTGGAAAATGAAATTCAAGTGTTAGCTTGTCACACCCTTTGATGGATCGTAACAAGCTTGAACGAATTAGAGAATTTTCTTCAGTTTGTTCAGCATGGCCCAGACATGTTTTGTCAAGGCAGTGCGAAACAAATTCTAGAAGCATAAGATTGTTGTACACTCCAAACCTATTTTGTCAAGGTTGTGCGAAAAAAATTTAGGAAGTGTGCTTATTTTGTGAAGGTCATGCAAACTCTATAAAGGGGTGCGGAGTCAGACCTGTATGCAACAATTTTAATGTTTATGGCCTATGCATATTTCATAAAGGTTGTAAATATTTGGGTAAATATGTCTTTGTTAACTTGTCTATTTAAATGAAAAGCTAGGGTTTGGAGAGAGACACCACTCATATATTATTCACTCTACACACTAGTGACCAAGAAGATTTCTTTCCACCAATTCAAGAACAATTGAAATTTAATTCTCTCTTAGATTATTATTCATTCATTCATTGTGTTCGCATTGATTCTCTTTTGGATATTCATTTTCTCAAAGAAAAATTTTGGTGAAGAATCAATTACCAAGGGAAATTTTGGAGGGGAGACATCCAAGGGGGACTTTTTTATTATTTCTTCTTTCTTCTTTATTTTCATTATTGTCAATGTCTAATATAATCGTTTTCTTGATCACAGAAATAAGGATGTTAGGCAAAATTTTCATAGGTATTTAGTTAGTTACCAAATTTTATATAAACCTTGCCTACTAATTTAATTAATGAATGCTTATTTCTTTTTCAAAATTGATGTCTATTAGTTTCAAGTTTAATTTTTGACTGGCCACCATAATTAATCTTGGAATAAAAATTCTCGATATTAGATTAATAGAAATTTAATCTTTAATTTAATCCAATATTGAAATTAAACTCCTAATTAATTCATTGATTTGTTTAGTTAGCAATTTAGGTAATCGCCTTTACCTATTCGTAATCTTGAATTTAGTTGGTTTGGACAATAATTTATAAAAGTTGGTGGTGAAACTAAATACCGGTCTCATATCATCAAAGTTCATTTCATCAAATTTCTTTGCATTGCATTTTTACTTTACAAGCGTTATTTTAGTCTAATTAATTTATTGAACAAACTCCAATTTGGATTAGAGTGTTTGAGTACGCTTTAATAGATTAGATTAGATTATATAATTAGTTAGAAACTTAACTCATTCAAGCCCTTGAGAGATCAACTTCGGGAGTGTCTTTTCGCTATATTTGTATATGGTTCGTACACTTGCAAGTATAACCTTTGAGTAAACATCAATAACCTATGATGCATGTGAACTTTTGGGAGGAAGCATTTCGCATTTTAAAAACATTTTCTTTTAGAAAACTCACCAATTTGAATTAAACATTTTAGGTATGTTTCTACAATTTTGAAAAATTAAGAAACACATTTCAACTTTGAAAATGTGTTTCTTTTCTACTATTAATTTTGATTATGAAACTTGTGGACAATTAGTATTTATTTTTAAATATTTGATTGATTATTATTATCTCATTTATTTTTTTATAGTTAATATTGATTTAGATAATTATTTTTAATATTATTTTTTGTATGATCTCATAATTAGTTGCTTCAATATTTATTATATGTAAGAAAATTATTTACAAATATGCCTCTATATTTTTTTTTATATTTATACATTCATTCATGTTTTGTTTCCTATATTTTTAAAAAATATATTTGTCTTGTACTACCTAGCTTTCAATTGAGTTCATACCACTACAGGCGGTCCTTTTCTCATAGAAACACCAGTTTGACATAAATTTTTTATAAGGGTGGCATTGATACCAATTAAATGTTTTGGATCAATTTTCCTATATAACCTGTGAATAACAGTCAAATCATTGGCTTAAAATGGTTAAATGAAATTATTTTAGTACTCAAGTTTAAATCTATATAAGTTTTTAACTCTTTTTTGTTAGTTTTTCAGGTGGAATTTTCAAACTTTTAAGCAATTTATGCTAACACTTCTAAGTGTGAAGTATCTTAAGCTAACACTATGGTTGAAGATGTTACAATTGTACACATTCATAAATATCAATGTGTGTATGAAAACAATGCATTCTTCTGTGTGTTTAAAATAATAGTTTGTTTTAGATTAAAAATTATGCATTCTTTTGTGCGTTTAAGGTAATAGGTTGTTTTGGAATAAAAATTTGAAGATTTTTTTTTCTAATTTATTACAGATTTTTAATATAAATTTTATGAGTAAATTAAAAGAAAAAAGAGTTAATTACAAATTTGGTATCTGAACTTTTTAATTTTTTCTATTTTGGTGTTTAGACATTTTTTTTATTTAATTAAATGTATGAACTAGTAAAATCATTTTTAAATGTGGTGTTTTTCTCTAATTGAAGGGATCAATGGCTGCGACGTGAAAATCCATCTGATCTGTATATTGTTTCAATTAATTATATATGAGTGCATAATTTTTTTACTCTAAATACATAATTTATTCTTTTTTTTTTTTACTTTCTAAACATATATATTTGAAAAATTTTTTCTATCACTGTAAAATTTGTTTAAATATATACAAAAAATAAACAAAAAATGAACAAATTTTATATTTAAAATGAAAAATTATGTAACCAAATTTTAAATATATAATTAGTTAAAATAATATACATAATCTGGTATCAAGTCTGATGGATGTAACAAAGTTACAAATTTTACATATTTAGATAAGAGAAAACATCACTTTGAAAATGATTTTACCAATTCTGACACTTGATTGAACAAAAAAATTATCTAGACACCAAGATAGAAAAAACACTAAATTTATAATTTACCCTTAAAAAACTAATATTTATAAATTTTATCAATGTTTTTTCAATTAAGTTGATAATATAATTAATTACTTGATAAAAATATTCTCAAAATCTAAAAAATGTGGTAATGTAATAAAGAAAATCAAATTATACCGTAGTCGTGCCAAACATGTTCTTAATAAATCATTGTTTATTTTAAATTACTAATACAATAAATATTATATTAAGTTGCAGTGATATAATTTTTTTTAAGAGTAATTTTTCACATTACATAACGATAATTTTTTTTTCCTTCATATGCATTCAAATTCTAATAACACGTAGCTACAGTATATGGGAATATATATAATATAAAATTTATTTTTTTTTACCATTTCATTTATTTTGTGGGATTACAATTTAGCATTAATCAAACACAACGCGAACAAATATAATATAACTAATAAAAAAAATTACCTACAGGGTGTGCATATTTATCTCATATAGTTAGTTAATATTATAATAACATATAATAATTACTCACAATGGTATATTATACTGAGTTCTATTAAATATACATGATTTTTTTGCCTTTTTTTGTTTTGTATATGTAATTATCCTATTAGGTAAATATTCATATATGCACCAAATGCAAATAATTTTTTTCTATAATTATGAGTTGCTGTATGATTATCATCATGACTAGTTAGCTTCTTTTTCTTATCCTAAATTAATAGTATATTCGAAATTTTTGAAAAAGATAAATTATGAGAATTTTAAATCTCTGATATAAATACATTGAAATTTTTTTATACGTGGGAAAGTATTGGAGTTTTTCTTTTTTGATCAAATAGAGTAACATGAATTTTTTTTAATGGTTGTGAGATGCCTAAAATCTTGGAATGCTTTAATTTTCATTGGTGTTCTTTAGCTAAGGGGAGGTCGCAGCCATGTTGGGGTTACTAGCAATCCTTTTATGTCGGAGATGGAAAAAAAAAAAACACAAGAAAATAAATTAATTGGTAAATGGGATATCAAACCATATCATTGATGGTAAAGAGTTGGATAGCAATTGTGGGGAGGGAGAGAGACTTGTTAAGTTTTATTACCATCATTTTCTTGGAAAATTTTTTGGCTGCCAATGTCATTTATGACATCAATCCATTTTGAAGAGTTTGTGTAGAGAAAAATAGAGATTGAGCATATAGATATGTCGACTTTATGGATACCTTCAGGATCCTTTTCCCCTCGTGATGATGCCACTCAACTGCACCGTGCTTTCAAAGGTTTTTTCAATTTCATGCCATGGATTCTGTGGCACGTTTTCTTCTTTCTGTTCTCTCATGTATTCCTTTAAATCTAGCTAAGCGGAAGTGCACATGGCGCTGCTTATTTGATTAGGAAATTTCTATTCATGATTTCTCTTCAACTACTGCTCATGATATAGTTCAAGAATATTACAATATAAACATCTTTGTTGAGCAGGATTAGGATGTGATGTTGGAGTGGTTGTCAACATCCTTGCGCATAGGGATGCATCACAGCGAGATGACATCCAACAAGAATACGAAACCATGTACTCAGATGACCTTAAGAAAGAGTTATCTTCAGAGCTTCATGGCCATCTCAAGGTATATATATATCAATGCTATGTTTAGCATGAAAATGTAATGTAATATAATGAAATGAATTTTAAGTTCGATAATTTTATTGAATCTTTTTTCTGATGAAAATATCTAAATAATGATATGAAATTTAAGTACACGCAATGTCACGATAAATGATTAGGACTATTAGATATAGAGGATTCCATATATACGAAATTTCATGCAATATAGCAGTTCTCTTATCCAATTGGATTCCATAACATTCTATTTTGTCTACCAAAACACAGCGTTTAGGAGTTGAAGTTTCTTTGATTTGTTCTTTAAGCATGTACATTTACTCTGCTGATGAAATTCTATTGCGAGTAAATTATTATTAGATTGGTCGTTTTCCAAATAAATGATCTTGTAATTGTTTCAGAAAGCAGTTTTGCTGTGGATGAAAAATGCATTAGAAAGAGATCTTACCACACTGAGGCATGCTCTAACAGCACCTATTATTGAACTTAAAGCTGCCACTGAAATAATATGTTCTCGTACTTCAGCCCAGCTTCGAAAAATTAAAGAGGCTTATCCTGCAACTTATGGTAATCATATTGAGCATGATGTTGAAGCTCACACATCTGGCTACCACAAGCAGGTTCTTGATCTCTCCTTTAAATTTTTAATTCTATATTTATTATCTACACATATCTTCGGCATTAAAAAAAATTGTCTTGGTTTGATAGTTGATGCTGGCATATTTAAGTGTGACACGGTATGAAGGCCCTGAAATTGATAGAGTGCTGGTAGAGAATGATGTGAAATCAATGCATAAAGTCCCCGAGAAGAAATCAGGAATGGATGAGAAGATTTTGATACAGATATTCAGTGAAAGAAGTAGAGCACATTTGGTTGCAATTAATTCTACTTACCATAAAATTTATGGAAAAGAATTGAGAAGGGTACATTACATAACCATTTGTATCTGTATATATGCATATCCTTATAAATGTGACTTTTAACCAACCTCAACTTGATTGCAGGCAATAAAAAAAGAAACTTCAGGGCATTTCAAGGATGCCTTGTTGACTATTTTGCAGTGTGCTGATAATCCTGCCAAGTACTTCGCGACGGTATAGTTCTGCAGTTTTTGTTAATGAAATCCGGGATTTGAAATAAATCTAAGGTGTTGATAGTTATTCACAGTAATTGCCTTGCAGGTTTTGCGCAAGGCAATGAAGGGCTTGGGAACGAAAGATACTACTCTAATCAGGATAGTAGTTACAAGGACTGAGGTTGATATGCAACAAATAAAACATGAGTACCAGAAACTGTATGGGAAATCATTAACTGATGCTGTTCACTCTGAGACACTAAGCCACTATAGGGCCTTTCTTCTTTCACTTTTAGGCTCTAATTAATTCTACCTATATTCTCTACTCCTAGTTTGAGAACCTTTCCAAAGCTATGCAAGTTGGTGAGTATGACTTTAGATACATGCCAACCTATTTGTTTAATAGGGAACATCAATTTTGTGGTTCATCATCTCAACCGAAAGTATAGCACTTCTATGCTTACGCCTGGTTGATCAATGGATAAATACACATGATTAAGCCCTGTGCATGGATATTAGTTTCCTTTACTCATAAGTGGGTAACACCAAGCAAATTGGAGGAAGTCCCCGACGTACAAAAGGAGCAACGCCAACCCAGGCCAAAAGCCTGATGGCAATTGCTTGCTTGATTTCATCGGATAAAATTTAAGAATTCGCAAAAAGGAAGAGACAGCTCTTAAGCTAACAGGCTCCACCGTGGTCACCTTTAATCATACAATTGATTAAAAATGATGAATTTAAAGATCTCAAGAAATACTGATGGCAAACTTTGCACACTAACTGACAATTATATTTGAGGGTTTCTGACACATCTTTTCCATAGCGAAAGCACAATGCTCCTTCCTCTCTGCTCCATATATGAATAGAGACAAAGACCAGTGAGCCAATACAGTACAAGATGTCCGCAAACTTGGGGTTGAGCTCGTTCCGCCTGCAAACTTAGAAACTTCCTAGTATTTGCGTGCCTTAAGAATGGCAGTGAAACGTACATATATCTCAGCTCATTAACTTCCTACTTTCATATGCAGCCATAAGAAATGGTCCCTTCAACAAATCTGAAAAGTGGCCTAGGAGAATCCCCAGAATATTATTCCAGTTAACCACTGAATTTGCTCTCTGCTTTATTGATTAGAGTTCGAATCTCACATTTGAGAGTCTCAAATGTGGACAAAATAATTATTCTCAGTTTTTATTTAATTTTCTATATAGTAACTATTCTTTCAAATAACTATTTACATTGTGAATTTTTAATTAAAATTTATTTTTTGGTACTTATAGTAAATATATTTGTATTTTTTGTTACTATTAGAAATTGAATTAAAATGTTAGAAGTGACAAAAATTGAGTAAAGATTAAGTCCAAAAACAATGGGATCGAAATGAATTTGGGTTAATTATTAATAAAAAAAGTTAAAACTAATTAATTAAGTAACTAAATTCAAATCATTATATATAGGATTTTTAAGAAATTGAATTGAGAACACGGATATGATAGAAATTAACTAGAGTTAAGCCCAAAAATAATTAGGTTAAAATGAATTTGATTAAAAAGTTAGAACTAACTAACCCCAAATTATTATATAATATTTATATTTTATGTACTTTTTCTATATGAAATTTTTAATCTTAGCGAGTACTTAAAGTAATATAATCTGTTTCAATTGTCTTATATTTTTATATTTACCAATCTCATCTCATCCCACTGCTCAATTCGAGGCAGAGCAGTCAATTGTTTAGAAAATATCAAAATTATTTTATAGTTTGACATTTTATATTTATAGATATGTATAATTTTTTTTATAAATTATAAATATATAATTTATATCCTTAGTATATTTTAGTTAAATTCACTAACACCTTTAAAAAATATTAAATTTAATATTTTAAAATATTCAATTGTGCCTAAATTTTAATAAAAAATAAAAAATAACTTTTTTTATAAATAAAATATATTTTAAAATAATAAGAAATAATCAAATCGCGGTGGTCAGGTTACTTTAATATAGAAGTTTGTTTCTCAGTTGGCACGAGGGAAAACGGCGGCAGCGGGGACAGAGTTTTTTGGGGCGATGATTAATTACTCCTAAAGAAATCCTAACATTTCAGTTAATTCCATTAGTTAGTTAGAGATGACATGGATGTGGGTTCCATGTGAAATTGTTTAAAAATTATTTTTCTATTTTTATTTTTAAATATTTTTTATCTACGAATAGTTATTTTTTATTATTTTTTATGAGAATTTTAGATCAACCGGACGTCAAAAAAGTTAAGAGAAATGAGCAATTCTTCTTAATTTTTGAGTCGTCTTAGTGAGTATAGTCTAAAAATGGTATAAATCATAGGCCCATGATTATTACAATAAACTACAACTCCATAAATTTGATATTTAATACAAATCTCTAATTATGAGGGTCTTGTGAAATTTAAGTGCAATAGTTCAAACTTGAAAAATAAGACTAGTGATTGAGAAATTCTTCAATAATCTTCATTCATTATCTAATATTATGAAAAGTTAATTACAACGGTCTCGTAGATTTTATCATATTATACTATTTAATTCTCTATTTTATATATTTGTAAAATTTTATTTTGTTATACAATATCATTTTATTAATTTTTTATATTTTACTGTTAATTAATTAAATAAAAATTAATAAACATATTTTCAAATTATAAAATGAATTAATTACTATAAACTTTTTATGGTTTTCACACTTGTCAAAATTAAATTTTTTGATATTGCATAGAATTATCTCTCTTACTTTTTCCATTATATTAAAAAGTCCAACCAATAGCTTTTCTATTACATATCCATAATATCTTAATTGCATCTCAAAATTTTCATTCTCTCTTTCTTTAATCTCTCCACTTATCTCTTCAAATCTCAAATATTAAATAAAATAAGGAAACTTAACTTCTAAAAAAGATTAGAGATGTGATTTATAGATCAAGTTTTAATTTTTTTTTCTTTATTATTAGAACTAATTATCTAAAAATTTTTAAACTTTCACTTTTTAACAAATTTAACTAATTATTTAACCTTCTTTAATTAAATTTAAATTTAATTTTTTCTGTTAAATATACACTTGAGTGATGGAGGGTTAACCACCGTGATATTTGACTTGCCTAGTGACCAACATACCTTCGTATAGGTCAAAACAATTGATTAACTTAAAAGTTAAAATTTTAGCTTTAATTATTTATTATCATCAACTAACGAAATTGCACTATGTGTTTTTAATACTTTTTTCATTACATTTGCACTATGTGATTCCTTCTAAAATAAGAAAAAATAAAAAATTTTAGAGGTTGAAAAAATTAAATAAATAGATATATTTGATAAAATTATTTCAATAAATATAATCATTTGAGCAGTGAAATCTTCAAATATGAGTTCCAATTCTTGTTTCCTTCAATGCTAGGCAATGAACTATTCGTTGGATTTAGGAGAATCTCATGCTCTGCCAAGAAAATACAATGTGAATTAGAAATCAAATTCAAGATGAAAAAAAGTTAATCCACACAAAAAAAAAAAAAACTTATTATAGAAGAGAATTTTAAGGGTAAAGTAAAAGACATAGAGAATCAAATCTATTTCATTGAGATTTTAGCGATTTTTTGACTTTTCATTATAAAAAGAAATAATTTTCATAGTCAAATCATTGTGATAATCAATCTTTTGTCACTTGAGAGCATATTTGAAATAAAAAATTAAGTTTGGATTTAACTAAAAAAAGATGGATGAGATTCAAATTTAATTTGATAGTAAGAGTTAATATTGGGTCATTATTTTAAAAAGATGAGGTGTTTTCTTTCACTTGGCGAACGTCATTATAAGTTTAAGCATTTTGGTTAATTTTATTTTTAATATAAAAATTAAAATTGAAATAAAAAATTAAATTGTTTAAAATAAAAATTAAAATTAAAACTATCAAACTGACTAAGCAAACTTTTTAATTCAATTTCAATTAATTTTCATATCACTTTGGATTTATGACTTTTTTCTCGCAATCTAGTCTTTTGTAATCTCTTATATCGTCACGCAATATGAAAACTAAAAATGAAAGTATTAGAAGTAGACATTCAATAAATTAATTTCTTTATTTCATTCTTTCCCTTTTTTTTATTTTTAGAGAATATAGATGGTGTGTGGTTTTCGGTCGCCCCATTTAAGTGCCCACTGAGAGAAATGAAATAAAAAAAAAGTGCTGGAAGCTTTGATAGTTGGATTATACGTGGAAGATAGGGTACCCATAATTGACTAAATTATAACCTTATAGTTATTCTATGGGTCCCATCTGAAGTTGTTTAAAAATTATTTTTTATTTTTTGTATTTTAAAGACATTTTATTTATAAAAATACATGAATAGTTTTTTATTATTTTTTATTAAATTTAGACTTAATTCGACATCTAAAAAAGTTAAGAGATTAAAATGAACAATTTTTTAAAAATTTTTAACGATATTAATGAATTTGATTTAAAATATTAATGATGTAGATAAAAAATTTATAATTATTTTTTTAAAAGTATGTCCATAAACGTAAACATATAAAATCACTTTTTTTTTGTATTTTGATTGACTTTCAGTTTTGTAAAAATCTAATCAAATATGATCTATGCATATTCTAATTTAAGGGTGTGCAATGGTTGAAATTTGAGATTAAAAATAAGACTGTCATGATTGAGAAAATTTTCGATGATCTTAATTTATTGTCTAATAAATTATGATGAGTTAATTATTATAGCCTCCTAGAGTTTGCTATATTATATTATTTAATTCTTATTTTTATATATTATAATAAAATATTTCAAAATTTTAATTTCATTATATAACATTCTCCTATAAAATTTTTATATTTTTACTGTTAGACAACTGAACAAAACTTAACAAATACATCTTAAAATTATGAAATAGGTTAATTACTAAATTTTTGTAATTTTCATATTCAATAAAATGTTTTTTTTATTTTTTAATGTCACGTAAAATTGTTCATTTGATCTAATGCGTTACATAAAAATTCTTATAATACCTTTTCATTAAAAATCATGTCAAAATTTTATAATATTATTAATTATTAATTATATATTAAATTTTCATTCTCTATCCTTAGTCTCTCTCACACATACTAATCTTTGACTTATTTCTTTAAATTTCAAACACTAAATTTCAAAAACCAAAATTATGAAACTCATTTTTCAAAATGATTAGAGATGTTTTCGGCAAAACTTAATTAACTCTAGATTCACCATCCACAAGATCTTAAACATATAAATCTCACATATTAACATTATGAAATACATACCTGATGAGTTTGATGAGTTCATCAAGTTGCAAATCTTAAAAATAAATTGGTTTCTCTCTCTTAACCATTTTGTTTACAATAACTTTCTGATAGTTTAACGTAATTTATGTTTTTATCTGTGTGTAAACCCTAATGGGTAAGGAGATAACTTATTTATATTTTTTATGACTTAATCTTATAAGTCCATTACATAACCAAATAAACGATCAGGATTAACTAGCTATTTAATTATTATTTGGGCTTATGAGTTAGTAAATAATTAGCTCAATATTAGGCCACATTCTAACATTATATATCAAACTTCAACTCTTTTTCTTTATTACAGTTTCTGATTTAGAGAGAAATATATGAAGAAAAAAAAAGAGCATAAACTTAGGATTTGTCAATGGTCAATTCCATTAAGAAACAACCATTAAACAAACCTAAAAACAAAAACATATGAAAAAGGAATAGAAAAAAGAAATTAAAATAATTAACTCTGATGAAAACAATCTGTAACAAAAAAAATAAAATAAAATATAAAGATGGATTAATACGCATCTGATTTTATGTAGAAGAGTTAGATTTATTAACTGGATCATTATTAATGTCATTGTATGTTCAGTCAACTTGGTTAAATTTGATTTTTTGTAGAAAAAATTAAAATCAAATTGAAATTTGAAATTTTTTAAAATAAAATTGAAACTAAAACTATCATATCGATTAAGCAATTTTTTAATTTAATTTTAGTTAGTTTCAAAAATTTTAATTCAATTTCGATCAATTTTTTCATTAATTTTATTTATAAATTTTTTCTCACTTCTAATCTTTCATAATCTCTTATTATCATCACGCAACAAAAAAACTAAAAAATAAAGAATTATTTCTGTAAAACGTTTCAATAGAAGAAATTTTCCAAAGCCACTAATTCCTTTATTTCTATTGTTTTTATTTCTGTTGGAGAAGATATATGGTATGTGGTTTTGGGTTGCCACATTTAAGTTCCCATAGAGAGAAATGAATAAACGAAGTGTTGGTAGCTTAGATATTTGGATTTTACATGCAAAAGGATTGCGTCAATAATGGAACAGCTAGCTCTGTCTTGTTGCTATTTTGCAAAACTAACCTCATACTCCATTGCACCCTGAAGTGAGCAATCATATGTTGTGGATAAGGGGGAAAATGAAGAATAATATAAATTTTAGGATTTTAGTGCGTGGGGTGAGAAAATATAATTGTATTTTAACTTTGATAAATTTTATATTGATAGATCTAATAACACTATCATATAACATACTAAATATATATGATATTTAGTTAATTTTATATTGACGGATTTAATAATATCATCAAATAATATTAGAGATAAATATGACATAAGACAAATTTTTTATTTTTTATTTTATTTTTAGTAGTTTTTATATAACCCAATGGTGTTCACTTAATTTTTGCCTACCTAACCAAATTTATAGGGAAAGAAACATAACATTAGCATTTCAAAATCTTTACTTATTAAATCAAGAAGCATGAAAGGCAACTTGCTGCTTTTGGTTCGAAATTTAGGCACCATGCACTATCTTGGTTTTTTTTTTAAGTTAAAGTATGCATATTGATCTCTTCAAAGGAAGAATTGTCTTTTTTTTTTTTTTTTTAACTACGTACTCTCATCTTATGCATTTAATTTTTCATCCTATTTGAGCTATATTTATTTGAATTCACTTATGTACCTGTCATGAGGAGCGTGACAAACTTAATTATATGGTGGTAAGCGTCAGCAACCAATATATCCCTCCCTTTGTCATATATATATATATATATGTATGTATGTATTGTGTCCCTGCACCAAATACCGAATATAAAAGTAGGTTTCCCATTCCTCAGAGACCCACTTCAACATATACCAACCCAAGCTCCATTTCTTTTTTTTTTTTTTTCTTTTTAATTCTCTCTTCCTCTTCCTCCATCATCCCCTTAATTATGTCTAGACTTAGCATGCTTTTAAGCCTTATTATAGTTTCTTCTGTTCTTTTAGGCTTCAATGTCCTTCTGTCCACAGCAGAGCTTCAGCGATTCCAACATGCAGCCAAAGCTGATGGGTTGCTTAGCCTTTTGGTGATTGGAGACTGGGGAAGAAAAGGAGATTATAACCAGTCTGAAGTTGCTCTTCAGGTCACCTAACTTTTCTTCAACATAATCAAACATATGCATATATAGCTCTTATCTTACTTTTTTTTTTTTAATGTACATCATATATATGATCTAAACACATATATGTTATGTTTTCTCTTTGATGAATGATGATTCTTTTCAAAAATGTTTTGCAGTTAGTAATATCATACCAAAAAGGTGAATCTATTATTATATGCGTACAAAATATTATTCGACTCAAAGAAAATAGTTGTTTAAGCCTTGAAAAAATAAAGGTTTTTAATTAGAAATTGTCCAATATTATACTAAGTTCACGAGAAAATTAAAGACAGTAGTAGAAATAATTAAATCATATGATATGGGGACTGTGTGAGGAAGCTTCGCAGCAGGTAATGCGAGCCAATGCCAATGAGCGTAGGTGCATATACTAACCAACAATATGACGGTCCAATAAAATGATGGGACGTAGATATAGAGAGTAGCATGATGCCATTTAGATTCCCTTCGGATCCTTTTCTCTAGAGGAATATGACAAGGGAACATACCTTCCTATATTTTTAACGATTAATTTGTGAATAAATTTTATAATGGCTTATTTAATAATGCTTTTAAATAATATAATTTAATTTAATAATAAATAATAATTTTTATTTAATATAAATATATCAAATTTCATTTAATTTAATTGTAAATAATAAATTTTATTTAATTTAATAATAAATATATTATAGTGTAATAATATAAATGTTAATGTAATTTTTATTGGAATTTGTGCTAACAAAGAAAGAAGAAAAGTCTCCAATCATTCAGCTTCTGACACTACTGACGTCAAAGGTTCTTACCCCTTGAATTTACTTTGATTTGATTGCATCATTCACACTCTCTTTCTTTGATAATGCCTTCTGCTTTCATTGGCTCCCCAACCTAAATGATTATGTCGATTACAAAGCCAAGCGCCTTAACCAGCACTATTATTGCGCCAAGACAATACGACCTTTTTATACCGTAAACTTAGTTTGGATAATTGTGTATTTTATTAAAAATTTTCAAATTTTCCGTCTCTCACTGTAATATGACCACAAAATATAACCTTTTTTCGTTTATTATATAAAATAACTATATAATTTTATTTTTTTATATTTATTCTTGCATTTATTTGAATTACTTTTTATTTTTTCATTGATTTTTTATTTTTATTTAAACATTCAAACACATTTCGATAATAGTAATAATAAGATTATTATTATTATTATTAAATTGATTTAATTTTAATTTTAAATATATGTTATTAATATTATTTATTTTTCATAATATTTACACATACGTTTTATATTTGTGTGATAAATTTTTTATATTAATACTAAAAATTAAAGAGCTATGTTACTCTAAATATAGCTCTACGTGGATTTGTATTTGTTGAGGTTATGATTCGACTACTAATGCTGTTGTATTATTATTATTATTATTATTTACTAATGATTATTAGCCACTAACTATCAAGGTTCAAATCTCATTATTAAACATTTTTTTTCACATGTAAAAAACAAAGTACTCATTGTCCATTTGAATAGTAGTTTATTTATAATAAATATGGATAGGAATTATGGGGTTAGTTACTGATCATCTATAAATTTGATGTATAGATGGGAATTATTGGAAAGAAATTGGACATCGATTTTGTAATCTCCACTGGTGATAATTTTTATGATGGAGGATTAACAAGTGTGGATGATTCAGCATTTCATGAGTCTTTCACCAAAATCTACACTGCACCCAGCCTGCAAAAGCAGTGGTACACCGGTAAATATATACGCTTATGCTCTCTATCTTCATTTGACTAACCATATTCAATTAGATTGGTTCATTTTATAATTAAAAATATAAAGTTACCTTAATTTTTTTTTGCTGTTATTTAATTATTATTAATACTACATATATGTTGCAGTTTTGGGTAACCATGACTATAGAGGAGATGTTGAGGCACAGCTAAGTCCAGTCCTTAGAGAAATGGACAGCAGATGGCTTTGCTTGAGATCTTTTATTGTTGATGCTGGTAAATATATATACAAATATTAGAAAAAATCAATTAAAGTCTCATTTTCAAGAAAATAATACACAATTTATAATCTTTAAATTTGATTTATTAAATATTTCTGCAGAAATTGCTGAATTTTTCTTCATAGACACTACTCCATTTGTTGAGAAATACTTCACAGAGAAAGAACATACTTATGATTGGAGTGGCATAGTACCTCGACAGAGTTACCTTTCTAATCTTCTCAAGGTTGTAATGTGACCCAATTGTCAACATATAATCGATAATTATTTACTTTCTGATCCCTTTTTAGTATATATATATATATGGTTAGTGTTAATTAAACACTATCCTTAATGACATTGATTATTAAATTCATATTCTAAACAGGATTTGGATATTGCCTTAAAAGAATCCACAGCCAAGTGGAAGTTTGTGGTGGGCCACCACACAATCAAAAGTGCTGGACATCATGGAAACACTCAAGAGCTCAACTCTAGGCTCCTTCCAATCCTTCTGGTAACTCTATAATATAATTACTATCACTAAATTAATTAAATGCTTGTTTCTTTCAGTAAAAATTAATCAAACCACGTATTATTACTTAGTTAATTACGATTTATCTTTTTATGTTCAGGAAAATAATGTTGATCTTTACATAAACGGACACGACCATTGCTTAGAGCATATAAGTAACAACGAAAGGTAAATTTTAAAAAACAGTTAGAACGTAACGTATTCTTAAAAAAATAAAATCTCTAAAATTGAAATATTATATTTTTCTTTGGGAAGAAATATCCAATGCTGAGTTTTATATGAAATTGAAACAATTAATTTATTATTATGGACATATATATGTGTGTGTGCAGTCCACTTCAGTTTTTGACAAGTGGAGGAGGGTCAAAGGCATGGAGAGGAGATGTGGGATGGTGGAATCCCAAGGAAATGAAGTTTTATTATGATGGGCAAGGTTTCTTGTCACTCCAGATCAATCCAACACAAGTTGATGTTGTGTTCTATGACGTTCATGGCTACATTTTGCATAAATGGAGCAGAACTAAACAGCTTCATTCTATTGTTTAATTAATTTCAAGAGAGAAGAAGGAAAGTGCTCAAATCTTGCAGATACTTCAGTCATCTTTTATTGTGTTTTATGAAACACAGAGAGGCTTATGGGCTTATACTTTGTTCAGTCATTAGACTCTTGTCCAATTGGTCAAAAGTCATTCTAATGTATCCTTTATGTAATTATATTATTATAAAATGATATTAATTTTTATTTTAATCTCATTCTTTTATGAACATGTCTAGTTAACTAAAAAATAATAATAGCAGAAATTTTATTCTATCAAAATATCCATAGTAACTTTCTTGGATATTTTAGCTTCTTATTCATTACAAATTTTAATAGGATAGACAAAATAAACTCCTAAAATTTCAACAACTTTTTATCTCCTCAAATCATCATCACCATGCTAACTTTTTTTTTTTATAAATTTTTATTTTATTTTGGACAAGTTTTTTAATTGAATTTATTAACTAGTTAATTTGATCCTAAATAAATTTTGAAACTGAACATTTGACCAATATTTGTTTCAAATAAAATTTAATATCAAAATTAATTACTATATATATTGATTATTGACAGAAATTAAGGCAACTATTTTTTTCATTTCATAGGACAATTCATATCTGGTGTAATATATATATATATATATATGCATGACTTTTGAGTTTTTAAAATAAAATTAATTTATCATTTATTAGACTTCTTAAAAATAAACTTTACATATAAAAATCCAATATTTATACTTGTTCAACATTAATCTTTAGATAAAGTTGTTCTCCAAAATTAGAGAACATCAAGTTATAGGTGAAAACTATAGTGTCATTTATGTTATTATACTATGATGTTGCGATTATACGGAATTTATTATTTATCATTAAATAGACCACGTTATTTGATTATCTTATAAAACTATTAACTGTAGAATTTATCCAAGTCATAATATATCATTGCATATTCCAAAAAGATTCCCTAATAATTATTTGTAAGTTATTATCTAGTCGAATACATCAATTTCTCCAACCCCAACTAGCCTATCTACTCCATTTTATTGCCAATTTGTCTAAATGAAAGTGGGTTTTTCTTTCCATGAATTTCCTACTAGTTTAATAAAAGTTTAAATTTTATTATAGAAATTTTATTAGTTTACTTTTTATGATAAGAATTAAGAAGAAAAAAAATTATTCATCCTTAAATTTGTAAAAAAAAAAAAAAAAGCAAATTATTTTCAGATATATAATATTCCTTTCATTAATTTAGTAAAAATTTTATGTTTATGTTGAGAGTTAGAGAACAGCATGATTGTTTTTTTACACTATTATTTGTATTGTCAATAATTTTGTATTAATAATTTAAAAGTAACAAAATTTAATAATATCCAAAAAAAGAATCTTTACCTTTTTCATTGAAACAAATTACTTTCTTCATTTGGAAAATAAACAATTAATGTTACATTAGTACTATAAAATAATCATTATATTAAAATAATTTTTTTAAAAACGATAAATATTATAAAACGGAGAGATTATAAAAAAAGTTCATTTATTAGATATGTAAACGTAATAGTTTATAATGCCTTAAATAACAACAAAATTGAGTAACAGAGACGAAACTTTAAGTTTGCAAAGAAATTTGTATAGAAAGCAAATGAAATCTTTCTTCTTTTTTTTTTTTGTACTTTGACAAAAACAAATATTATTATTATTATTATTATTATTATTATTATTATTATTATTAAAGTTTGTGTAGAAATTAATTAATATATATATTGATTATTGACAGAAATTAAGGCAACTATTTTTTTCATTTCATTGGACAATTCATATCTGGTCTAATATATATATATATATATATATATATATATATATATATATATATATATATATATATATATATATATATATCTCA
>CATIWR010560315.1:0-23977 GCA_949677035.1 Omphalea diandra | reverse complement strand
AAAAAAAATCAATTTGGATGCACCTTATTCGGCTGGTCTATGTTATTAATTGGTAATTATGGGCCCATTCTACCTTCAATCAAGGATGTTATTTTCTCAACAATGGACGAAATTATGGAAGTAAAATATGTATAATATATTGGACGCAATTTCTTGCGGCCCATCTCGCCTTAAATCAAGGGATCTTTTTCTCTTTTTTTTTTTTGGTTTATCATTCAAAGATTTAATTGTTCTTTAACCCCAAAAAAAAGTGTTATATAATATTTTTATAGAACAGATAACTACTGTTAAATCTTTTTGAGATATAATTACTGATAATATTAATATTATGATCTAAGTAATTTATTTCCCTAAAATTCTCCGTTCGGAAAAAAATAGCCATGCATAAAACACTTTATTTATGAAATAATTATGGTAAATAAAATGATAAAAAAAAATCTTAAGCAAAAAAAAGTACATAAAAGAATGTAAATTCTAATATCATTAAATAAGGTTAGGACAAATATGATATGTGATAATTATTTATTATTTTATTAGTTATAATTTGTTAATTTAATAATAAATTATAATTTTTATTTAATATAATAATAAATTATTAATTATAATACTATAATATAGACAACACGATAATGTTTAGCAGAAAAGTATAAAAAATATCAGAGCGGGGCAGAAGAAGAAAATATCTAACCCAATCGTTTTGAGATCCGAAAAGCCAATTAAAATGCCTTGTATTCTAAAGCACCATGGAGGCATTCAAAAAAGCAAAAGAAAGGAAAGCAGATCTATATAAACATTAGGCATACATACATAAAAAGGAAACACTCAAAACTATTACACAGATCACCATATCCATATATGCCCTAATATTGCTTGGAAGCAAACTTGTTAATCAACGCTAAAGCATTGCTAGTACACTGAGCGACATTAACAATTCTTGCCTTAATAGAAGACTTTAGCTTGCCATTTACAGCCTTACCAGCAAACCCATCAACACAAGTACTCTCATCAGTTAAAGCAGCACTAACCCATGTCTCAATATTACTCATTTGCCACTGAAACTCTTCGCCTTTGTACTGTTTCATGTTCTTCAGCTCAGTAACAGATTTGCTCAGTCTATCCGCAGTATCATCAATCTCTTCTAAACAGTCTTTTATGGCCTCCATTTCTCTGTGCTGAACTCCCTTAAACTTGGTCAACTTGTACACAAATGTCTTGGTGGACTGAGCCCTGGCCAGGCTAACGGACAAGGCCGCCTGGGTCAGTTGCCGTGGGCTTTGCTGGATTGAATTGGCGTATGTTGATAAAGATTGCACGCAGAGTTCTGGGTATGTAGTGGTTCTACATGAGGCCTCTATGAAATTTGTAGCAGTGCCAGTGGCTGCTGTGCCTGAAATGTATAGCGCAGAGGCAAGTAGCAAAATAAGAGCTGCTGCTCTTGCCATAGTTGCTGTTAATGAAATTGGCTTGTTTGTTGGTTTTGGATGGAAGAGATGGCTAATGGGTGGTGGGTTGGGTTGTTACTAAGTGGCCTTGAATTCATTTATAGACGAGGGGGAGGAGTGGCTTTAGACTTTTGTGGCTTTTTCATTGCTCAAAGCTAGCGTACGCGGAGTGCACTTTGGTGTGGCTGGATTTTTTTTTTTTTTTTTCGATATCTCAAAATTCTTGGTGTGGCTGGATTTTAAGAAAGATAAAAGATGGATACATTAGAGGTTCTATTAACAGTTATATTTATTTTTAATAAAATATAGAATTTAACTAAATAAATATAAAACATAAATAAAAAAATTTATATCAATATATTTAAAAATTAAAGGCAAAATATATTACTATTACAATGGAAATTGTATTTAAATATTTTAAATAAATATATAAATTAAATAAAAAATATAAAAAAATAAACATCAAATAACAAAAATTAGACTAATTTTGTTTAAAAAAAAAAACAGTACACATAATATAACGATGTAAATATAGTAGTAGTCACCGGCCAAGACTTTAAAGAAATGCAATGCAATGCTAATATAATATGTTTGGGGATGGGTGGATGCTTTGGACGTTTTCTCACCGACATGACTCCGACCATAATTATTATTAGCGTAATGTTGCCGTACTACAGAAAATTTTAATTAAATTTACGAATATATATATATATATATAGGTAAAATAAATGATAGATAGGATTTAGGTATTAATATTAAAAAATGAGTATAATTGAATTGAAATTTAAAAAATTAAATTAATTAATTTGATTTAATAAAAATATTTGTACAGCCTTAATCAAATTAAAAAATAAAAAAAATTAGATTAATTCAATGATACTCAATAAAATTGAGAGATTATACCTTAGTTGGAACGTGAAAGAGAAGTTATTATTGAACTAATAATGAATACATGTCTCTTGCACTCTTAATCGCTATGCATCATATACTTCAAATTAAAATTTATTGTTTCACTTGAAATTTATCTTTTATCATACGTGTAATTAGACACATTCAATCACATATGCTTTTTTACAAGTTTTACAGTGTAAAATCTTTTTTTCTTATCTTATTGATTTTTTTCTTCATTATTGTAATTAAAATAAATTGATACAATATGTAATTAATTCAATTCAAATTTATTATTATTATTAATTTATTTAATTTTAAAATTTTATTGTTATATAAAAATTAAATAAGTGAAATTTTTAGAAATAAATGAATATGATAATTTAGAAACTTAATATAAATACTAAAATCAAAACAAAAAACTTATAAATCAACATCAACATACCTTTAATCAAAAGCAATGTACTTAAATAAGAAATAATATACCTATAATATAATACTAATGTATTTACAGTACAAAATTAATATATCTCATTTTGTAATATTAATGTATTTTCATATCAAAAGTTATGTGTTGCGATTCTAAATTAATGTATTTATGTTTCTAAATTATTATACCTATAACACAATACAAATATCCCTAATTAATGTACTTGCAAAATAATATCTAGATGTTTAAACAATGGACCTCATTTAAAAAATAATGTACCTAAAGTAATAATAATATTTATGATAAAAAAATAATGTACCTAAAATAATAATAATATTTATGATATATTTTTTTAAAAATATTGTTATATTTATAAATTATATAATAATATAAATTATATATAATATTCATATAATATAATAATGTAAATTATATACAATATTTATATATAATAATATAAATTATATAATTATAATAATATAATATAATTTTATATTGTATTAATATAATTTATATAATATATAAAATTATAGTACATAAAAATTTCATTTGTAAAAAAAAAAATAAAATCAGAAAAAAAATGCGCTTGCACGGCACGTTAATCACTTACACGGACCTCTGATCTATATTATTATAAGGATAGGGATCCCGGATATAAATTTTCACTAATAATAAAATGAAAGAAATTAATTGCGCCAAGCAAGAAACGAAGCTCCCCTTAATCATGGGATTCACTAATCCCTAGTTTCGGGCGTATTTGGTGAGGGCAAAAAAACTCACTGAACAGGTTGACTTAGAGATCCATATTCATCAGTATCTGAACTGAACACAATTTTGGAGAATTGACAATGTGAACGCACTGCTGAGAAAATTAATGTGAAACCATCTTTCTCCTTTTTCAAAATGATTCAAGCTTTAGCTCAAATTCATAATACAGAAGTCCAACTTAATTTTATAGTAGTAATTGCTTGCCGCTATTACTATAAGTGGTAGGGTTGTTAACTTTGAGCTTCTAACTACTTTGTGTTCTAATCGGATCATTTTTTAGTCTATGTCTACGTGTTTTTGCTACTTCACTAGAGTGGCTTTTGTTGAAAAGTGGGCACGGCAGCCAGCAGGCCAATGGGCCTTGTTGGTAATAAATTGAACTGATGACGGTTTCTTGGTGGTGCCATAGGCCAACGTAAATGTCCGCCACTGAAGGACTTCATCTTAAATACTGGGACAAGTAGAGAAGTCGCATTGTGCTGAACTCTTATCTTTCAACCACCTGATCAGGAACTGAGCCTTTTAAAAATTTTAAGGGGAGACGCCACTTAAAGTTTCCACTCACTTGCGTCTACTCTACAATGCAAACACTAAATCTGGAAAATAAATCAGAGTTTGATCAATCTCAATTTTTTTTTTTGGATACATTTGAAATAAATTATTTCAAGTTGCAAGTGAATCATTATATTGAATTGAAAAAAAAAATCAATTTTTTTTATATCACAATATATCACTTGCAATTCTAATTTTTATGCAAATTTTAAAATATCTTTAATAATTTAAATTAAATCAATTCGAATTATTTTAATTTATATTTATAGATCAATGGATCAAATCAAAATATCCAATTTAACTTAAAAATCTTTAAATTCATTTTAAATTTTCTGAGTTCAAATCTTTTTTTTTTTCTTGAACAGAGTCAAGTTTTAAAAAGAAATTACGACCTCTGGCATACACTCCACCAAACTACTAACTTAATGGCCTTTCATTGCCTGTCTTGGCCACCTATAATTTGCATTTGGGGTTCAATATGCTCAGTTTGTTTACAGGTAATGCATATCCATATTAAATTGCGGACTACTTGAGAATGTGCACACAGCTGCATCATACAATACAATATAATACACCTACAACTACAATCCCCTGTCCACCATCATTTTCTTCACTCTCTCTACATCCTCCAACCTACCTGCGTCGCCATAAATCTTCATCAAAAGCTCAAAATTGTGTTCATTATCTGGCTCCAGCTCAAAAAGACTTTGAGCTGCTATCTCTCCAATTTCTACATTCCCATGGAGGCAGCAGGCATATAATAGCGCTCCCCATACAGTTGGACCAGCATCAAATTTCATTTTATCTGTTATCACGGCATAAGACTCATTGATCAATCCTGCTCTCCCATATAGATTCACCATGCAAGCATAGTGTTCCATTATAGGTTTTATCCCATACTTTCCTCTCATCAAAGAAAACAACCTCTCCCCATCCTTCACCATACCCAAACGAGCACAAGCAGATAGTATGGACACAAATGTGATGCGGTCTGGCAAAACACCATCTTGCTCCATATTATCAAAATAAGATAACACCTCAGGGACCTTGCTGTGAGCGGAAATTATAGAATTCCAAGATACAATATCCCTATTTGGCATGTGATCAAACAACCAACGCGCTTTACCCAACTTTCCATTACTTGAATACATAACAATCAAAGAATTAGCAATGGACAAATCCCACTCCATTCCTCTCCTAACAATCCATCCATGAATTTGAACTCCCTGCTTTAAACAAGATATGTTTGCAAGAATTGAGGAAATCGCCACCGAATCCAACTCAATGCGATCTTCAACCATCCTTCGAAAAATGATCAATGCCTCCAGTAGGAGCCCATGATGAACGTAACCTGTGAGCATGGAATTCCACGAAACAGATACCTTAGTAGCGATCTTATCAAATATCTTTCTAGCCTTGACAATGTCGCCACATTTTGCATACATATCGACAAGCGTGTTGAGGGCAAACCCATCATTAGCGAACCCCAAACGGACTAAATCCCTGTGCACGGCCTCCCCAACTTGAATTAACCCAAGCCCCCCACAAACTTTCAATACACGTGGAAAAGTGTACTGGTCCGGCTGAACACCTTCTTCAGCCATTTGAAAGTAAAGGGCAATAGCATCTTCATAAAGACCTATTTCAGCATACCCTGCGATAAGAGAATTCCAAGCAAAAGCCGACTCGTCTCTCTTAGCCATTTCATCAAACACCTGGTGAGCTTCATCCATAAGCCCAGACGATGCATAGAGTCTCAGCAACTTCGACGAAATGCCAGTGTTTTTAAGTAAAAGGGTTTTAGGTATTAGGCTATGAATCCTGATTCCGTAGCTCGTAGCATTCATGTGGTAGCATGTTTCTAGGAGGGAAGAGAATATTTGGCTGTCGATTTTTATGCCCTTTTTAATGGAGGATTCAAGGTCTTGAACGACATTGTCCAAAGCTTCTAGTTTGGTCTGGGTATAAGGTTTGTTGTTGATTAAAAGTGGAGTAGGAGATGAATTTTGATAGGATCTTTTGCGCATTTGTCGTAGTTTTCTCTGTTTCCTGCTTTTTCTGCTGGAAGCATAGTGGAGGATCATTGAATGCAATTGCAGACTTGGCGGCCCAAGATTAATGGTCGCCATTTCCCTATCTGAATGGATTGTTTACTCAGTACATTATATTCACTTACCAAGATAGGATGAGAAGATTTTGGAGTCCTGTGCCGTCTACTCCATCAAACACCTGAGTCGCAGAGGAAGACGGGCAGAGTAACCAGGTGTGCCTTTATACGAACGATATTTGATATGATGTCCCTTACTAACATGCCATTCGACGACAGTGAAAATAAACTGACACCCTTTTTATTAACAGTTTGAACCAGCATACGACAGCGTTACAAAATATTTATTTCCCGCCTTTGAGGAAGGACCGTCCTCCCATGCCTACAAAATCTCCAGTAGAAATTTGACGCTCTACTAATAAAATTCTGCTCATGCCCTGATTTTCTATTACTGAACTTCTGAGGGAAGCGGAGAAAATGGAAAACTAAACAATCAACGGAAATATACATTTTGCTCATCTTCTCCTCATAGCATAATATCAAATAAATTATCTTGTGATAACATGCAGAAACCATGCTACATAAAAACAGCAAAACACTTATCGACAAGGGAGCTAACCACATCACTTTGAGTAATCTTTCTAATACGAAAAAAGCGGACACAACCACACAAATTCATAAACCATATCTTCTTCAAACATCTTCTTGAACAATTCTTTTTCCTTTTCCACAATTCTAGAAACAGATGAGCGGGTAAGTATTCAAGTGCATTTTAAGCTATCTATATGCATCACTATAATCAATAAACATCAAAGATAAGTTTCACCGCTTAGGTGAAGAAATGCTTGTCACCATCAAGTTCTTCTACTCTTAAAACCAAATTATATCCAGTGATTCTGGTCCATAAATGCTGAACAACTCCAACTAAGTACTACAAATTTTGAGGAGGATTCCTCTGGTCCATAAATGCTGAGCAACTCCAACTAAACCACATATTTTGAGGAGGATTCCTTGATCAAACTTTCAATTCATTGCCTGTGTCAGAACAATATTAGCTTAGTCCTTCCTTCATATTCAGAAATGTGTTGTGTAAACGTGTGCTGCACGAAACTTTGCCTAAGAATAATAAATGGATTTAAATTTACTGGTTTGCTGCAATTTGCAAAGAATCTATAATGGATTCAAACGCATAGAGTTGCCAATGAAATAACATTCTCATCCAAAAGGTTAATAAGTGTAACACATAGAAAGTCCTGGTGCTTCCTCATGTATGTAAAGATAAATCTATTGATTCTGTCAACAACAAGAAGGCCAATGTCCATGTGATGATCAATGCACAGCAATCATGCCTAAGGATGATGCAAATTGAAAGCAGTCATGAAATAATTTTAAGCACTGAGAAGTATTTTTTCAATAAAAAAGATAGCATACCTTACATGCAGCAAAAACAGGGCAAACTTGCTCAAAAATCTCATCCACCGTTCCTACTGCATTGATCTGCACACATTGGCTGCTTTGAGTAACATATTTCGTACTTAAATATGTCAGTCAGCACAAAAACATACTAGAGGTTTAATTTTCAAACAATTTCATTTAAATATTCGTACTGTATGCAGTTTTCCTTTCTTTGAGTAGTAGCCAATAACAGGAAGATTTAAAGCTGAAAATACTTTAAGACGTTTCTTGATTGTATCGATGTTATCATCAGCTCGACCCTGCAACAAAACAACTTCATGCTTTGAATTATAGCTTTCATTTTGACACAATTTGTTTATATGGAAATAGAGGAAAATATACATAATCACCTCATTACGGTTTAGCACTCGTTTCACCATCTCTTCTTCTGGGCAATCAAAAAAAAGCACAATGTTTGGTTCTGCTCCAACCTGCATTTAAGTTAAAGAGTATCCACAAGCAGCACTCAAATCATTTGACTTGGTAACAATGACTTATTACTCTGTTCGCTTTCATCTTTCATCCTTCTAATTATCATGTAATTCCACTAAAATTTTTCATTTTACCTGGGGATTTTAACATAATTCTGAAACCTGGATCACACTCAAGATTGACTGGAAGACTAGCTAGATATCATATTGAAATCATGTCAAAAATCGGAATCAGACAAGTTACATAAAACTTGATGTTAAAAAGGAAACTCACAATGCGTTCAAATGCTATGCGGTTCTCCTCGCTTCGGGGGAAACCATCAATAAGAAATTTATAGTTGTCGCTACATTCCATCTCCTTCTTAATCAGTCTGATCGTCACTTCAGAAGGGACAATTTTGCCCTCTTTAATTGTGTTCAGAATCATGGTGCTGAAAATTTATTTCCATCTTTAGATGAAATGCACAGAATTCAAAGAATTTTAAAAGAATCTTATTGATATCATATGGTGTTATTACCCATCTTCACTGTTAGAAAGTATTTCCCTCCTTAACAACTCCCCTGCACTCAGATGCGTGAATCCAAAAGTCTCTGCTATCTTTACACATTGTGTACCCTTTCCACTACCCGGACCACCTGAAAAGAAATTAACTATCAAGCATAACTATAAAAAAGGAAATCTCCACAGAAGACTTTTCTTAAAAACCACTATGAGAACTTCACTTTGAGAGTTGGTGTGTTTGACTAAGTTTATGCTACAAGCTTATTGATTTCTTAGCCACTTCAAGTTGTACAAAGCATGAAAACAGACAAAGCAACTCAGACATTTCAAAAGCTCTTATAAAATGTTTTGCTAATAGATTTCAGGCTATGCTTGGTAAATTGTACTACTAACAAATGTGATTATATTATGTAAATGGTTACTTTGCTTGGTTGCATAAAAAAATTACTTCTAATGCAATGCCAATTACATCACATAATTGTTATTGCTTTACTTCATGTGATGCTCAAACTCAATAAATAGTAAAATGTGTGCAATCATGATTATATCGCTTAATTTTACCACCGCCTTTACCCCTACCACCACCACCACTGTCACCAGCACTGCCACCCTTGTCCAACACTATAACTGATTGGTTGCCACCACCATAACTTGATCGCAACCACCGCCAATACCACCATTATTTCACATTTATCACTACAAAATAAACAAATTGTCGAAATTAACTTGTGATTTTATTTCATTACTATTAAGTTTATTTTTGCAACCAAACAAAGGCTTAAAATGAGAATTATATTACATTTGATTACTCATCATAACAAACATAGCCTCAATCTCTTTATTATCTCTTTATCTTGAGTTGACATGTCTGGCCCTCCTTCGTTAAAAATGTATCTGCCCAACATATATTAAAATTTGCATCGAATTAATTTGTAACAAGTCACTAGTATTTAACAATCAATCAACGTTGTAACTTGCAGGCATTTAGAACTCTATAACGGTCATAGTTAAAGTAACATTCTGCTCGCCTGTATCAAATTTAGTATAATGGAAAATAACATTTAGAGAAAGAGAAAGAGAGACATTACACCCAATTATTACCTAAGACAAAAGTTATAAATGGGGTTTTCTCTCTGAGCAAAGTTCCATAATTTACCTGCATGCGAATAAGAAAGTAATTCATCTAAAGAAAGAATCATTGTGCAGCATTTGATAACAATACAAAAGCAACTAATTCACAAATCTTATGCAGAACTGGAACAGCGCGGCAAGAAATCTTCACAAGTTAAGCTGGGGGAAAAAAAATATTAATGTAATTACCGGATAAGATATGTCGACAGACACTGATTTCCAGATCTGCACCTCATATGCTGCCTGCGTTCCAAGTGATTATTGCCAATTATTATACTGTGGCATGACAATAAGTGGGGTAAGAACAAAATTTTTTTAAAAAAAAAAAAAAATGAAACCTGGTTAAGTAAGAATGATTTGGAAGAGGCGATGAAAGGAGAAAGAGAAGACAGCCGTTTCCACATATCCGTAACTTGTCCAGTCAAGCTGCTGCGATGATTGTTGATATTTCTTCAGTTTCTGAATTTTCCCATTCAGGCATTACGTCGAACGAGTAAGGCGCTATTTGTGGGTCAAGGCCAAATCGTAACCTTATTGTTTGGCGCAAGCTTAGACAGGGCCATGCGGGTAAAAAACAGAACAATTATTACAATAATGACAAAAGGAACCAGTTGTATCATTTGAAAGCAATTTGTATACCATTGAACCCAGGTAATTTGTATATCATTGAACTCATGTGAGTCTTAGATCGTGAATATGAATCTACATTTAATTAAAGATTAATATATATATATATATATATATATATATATATATATATATATATATATATATATAAGTGTATATATATTCACGAATCAACGTAGACTGTGGACTGAATGTACGAGGTAATCTGCGATTTGAAAGGAACAGAGAGGACTGGGCCGCGGCTGAGAGGCTAGCAACTGATAACTGATTACCCATTCTTTTTATCAAATTACGTTCTTCTAATTGTGTTCAAATCTTGTATTAGTGTCGTGTTCTTCTATTTTGTTTTTTTAATATTTAAATTGATTATTCTATATTTTATTTGATAAATATTCTTTAATTATATATTTATTTTTTATTAATTCTCATAAAAAGCAAATATTTCTCTTTTAAATCTTATAATAGAAACAAATAAATACTATATTTTAAAAATTTTATACATTTTTAATTGTCATAAAATAAATTTTGAATGGTTATAAAAAAGAATAAGTTTTTATCAAGGAGTGAAACAACAATAGTTTTTAATTGGAAATTTCAAAAAAATTTGAATAATAAAATGATATTCTTTTACAAAAAATTTATATGTCAATTTTTACTTTGATTCACAATTTTTACTTTTAAGCTTTTCACGCTAGAAAGTAGGATTATTATTTTTTTTATTTCATGAAAATTATTTCATTATTTAACAAATTATGGTATCTTTGTTTATATGTTTTTCTCAAGAGCTTAATAAAAAAAATAGATGTCTTTCACATATAATAATTCCAAAAAATTAAAAAAAAAGTTATAGTAGCATTATATGGTAAAGTTTTATGGACAATTTTTTATAGATTAAAATTTGCTAATTAAGTAGTCATTTGATTTATAATTATTTAGTGAATAATGTTTTTATGTTGAGTATGAAATTTAAAAATAATTAAATAATAAAATTTGTTCTTTTGAATTATGAAAAAAATTGAGAATATAAATATTTGATTTTATTGCATTATATTTATAATTAGTGTAATTCTAAATTTTTAAGCAATATCATTTAAATATATCTTTACATAGGACAAAGATAAAAGTAATTTAAATTTTATAATCTCTTTATTATAATAGTTAAATAAAAATATTTGATTTTTATTTTATAGGAATCAATAAAAGAAAAGTACAAATTACCATAATAAATAAAGAGAAAGATAATCAATTTAAATAATAAAAATAGTGAAAGAAATATTAAAAAAAATTTGTGAATTTAAGTACTGCCTCTTTCTCTCTATATATAGTTGGACATGAAATTGATACAAATTAAAGCATAATTTTTTTTAAAAAAAGGATCTTTATAATAAACAAGTCTCTTAACTTTGACAAGGGGGAGCCTTTTTAATATAAATAAAAATGATCATAATTGATAAAAAATTCTTCTATACTACTCTATGCTCGTTTGATTTGGCATTTATTATCCAAATTCAGCGATTGAATATTTTAATGCTAAAAAAATATTTAGTAAATATCAACATCAATGTTTTAATTTAAGAATTAATATTCATCGTTTAGAAAACATAATTTAATGTTGAAAACTAATTTTTTAGAGTTTGAATATAAAAGCTTGCATTTAAAATTTTCTTTTATATTAACCTTATATTTATCATTATTTATTAATATATAAATTAGTATTTCATATAAAATTAATTAAAATATAAAAAATAACTATTTTTATATTATTTTATAATATAATTATATAGTCAACTGTTAAATTATCAAATACTTTATATTTATTAATTACTTATAACTAACCATTAATCATTACTTAGCAAAGTTCGACCGCTGTGGCTAAACCAAACAGCTTTCATTTTTTTTTTTTCCGAGAGGACATTTGGGCTCTCATAGCCCCAGTCGACTATATGAATGCTTTGGTCCTCAAGTTCTCTTTATGGCCCATAATTCAGCTTATGGGCTGTCACGGCTTCAAATCAGAATTGCCTCTTTGCCGTTGCATTTACACTGGCTTAGGATGGCAATTTGTAAACTTAACGTATTTTATTTAGTCAAATGGAATAATATTGGAATTAATTGGATAATACTACGAGTAATTTATACTCGAAAAGATGATATTGGGATTCAATAAGATATAGATAGTGTAATATTTATACCTATATTCATACTTAGACCCTATTTGAACAATTAAATGCGTTAATTATATTCTAAAAATATAAATTATAAATTACATAATAAAATTGTAATATTGAAATATATATATATTTTTTGATATATTAAATTATTTAATTAAGAAAATCAATTATATGAGCTTAATTAAAATAATACTTTTTTTATTCAATTTAATGTCATTTTTGCTTAGTTACATTTATTATATACTTTTATATGATAAATTTATATTTAAATTTAAAAGTTTAAAATTTGAAATTTAAATTTTTAATTTTTAATTTATAAAATCTCTTAGTCTCTCATTTTAAAACAAATTTTCTCTCAATCTCTCCTTAAAAAATAATCTATATATTTTAAATAATAAATTATTTAAACTATTTAAAATATGAATCTAAATATTTTCAAAAAATTCATTATTAAAATAAAAATTAAGGATTTAATAATTTATTATTTAAATATATAAAAATAAATTTTTATAATTGAAAATAATAAAATTAATATAAATTTAATAAACATACTTTTCAGTTTTTCAATTTTCTATTTAAAAATAAAACTGAAAAGCAAAAAACTGAAAAAGAAAAGTAGAAAAATATTTTTTACAACTAAATAAGGCTTTGATAATTTAGTTTTCGGCCTATCAAAAAAAATAAAGATTTAAATTTTGGAAATTTAAAATTAAATAAAAAGGAAGAATCATAATTTAAAATATTTTAACTTCTTTTAGAAAATAAAAATACTTGTACCCTTGCCGAACACGACAAGTAAGAATAAATGCACAACTTTATCATTATCTTCATTGTATCGCATTTGATTGCAAAAATTTAATATTATTCCAACTATTTTCTCATCTAATGGCCAACCAACAAACCCTGGTCAAGGAAACAATCAACAATTCATTACACAACAATACCACTATCAAATCAAATTCCAATTTGGAAAGGAAAATATCCCATCAAATAGAAATCATTAAGAACTTTTATTTTTCTGTATTAATAGATTACAAAAATTTTCCTCATCTTTTGCACAATTAGTGTATTATATACTCAAATCTATGTTACATTATAAACCTGAATATACATACAATTAAAAATTAATGTAAATATAATTAAAAATTAAGGTATATATATTTCAATATACATATAATTCAACATATATAAATTTAATGTATATTTATTTTAATGTTAATATATATACAATTAAAATCAAATATATATATAAATCTAAATTCATGAAGCAATAGAGACCATTATACTTACTTTGAAAGAGGGAAGAATGCCAATGTAAGAATTATGAATTGCATGGGAAAATGTGTTGCCAACTTGAAGGCCAAATGTTATATACTGCTTTTGAACCCCTTGGCAAAGCCAAATCAACCCAGCATCTAATCACTTTGTTTAATTGGCCTCTTAACTTCTTGATCACTGTTGCCTCAATATATATATATATATATATATTGAGTCATTCTAAAGTATTATTATAGTACCACACTATTTTAAATTATAGCTGTTAAATTTGTTATTTCAATATTAACTATTTATTATAATAATTAGTTATTTTTATCAATTAGTAGGTATTTATAAAAATATTTATTATAGTTTATTTTTAACATTTAAAACTAAATATATTTAACTTTTCTTATCTTTAATTTCTTAATTTGTTAATCATTATATTTAGTAATTAATAAATTTTGTACAAACAGTAGATTTATTTTTTAAAAAGATTAAACTTTTTATCAAGTTAATTTGAATCAAATTAAGGTTAAATATCTATTTTTTAAAAAAATAATTTATCAAAAATTGAAAAATAAAATATATTAAAATAATTATATCATAATCTCATTCTAAATAAAATTTTACATCTTTTTATTTTTTATCAAATTTTTGCTAACAGTTATTTTTTGAAATATATATTAATTCAGTTATCTATATTTAGGATATAAATAATTTTATTTTATTGGTTAGAATACAAATATTTTTTTTTTTTACTTAACTAAGTCACCCTACATATATAATACAAATGGTGATAAAAATTTAAAAAATTTTAGCGTATTTATAAGTAAATCATCAATTTTCTATTTTAATAAAAAACTTTTAATTTTATTTTCAGCTCATTTCAATCTAATTTTAATTAAAAATAAAATTGATATAAATTTATCAATAATTAAATTATTTTTTAATATTGTGAAGTTTCAAATATAAAAAGATTTTATCTTTTAAAGTTATATATTTTATATCAATATTGAATTGAATTTAAGAGAACATATAAGTTATTATTATTCATGAATCTATTCAAGTTAAAATATTGCAAAGATTTATTAATAATAAATAAAATATAAAATAAGCATATTTTACACATATATAAATTATAATATTATTTAAGTTGTGGTTATAACTATCTTAATTACGATAATAATTTTAATAAAAAATAAATAGAGAACAAAATTTAAAATCTAAACTCCATAATATTAAAAATGAAATTTATAATCTTCTCTTTAAGTATAAAATCTAATAATTTGAATTTAAATATGTTAAATGTAAAAATTTTAAAATGGAATTACATCAATACTCTGAATGTGAAATTTTCATCTTAATGTATTATAATTTATTGTAATAAATAAATTAGTAATAAATTTATATATTTTAGTTATTAGTGGAATCATATTAATCTATTATAAATTTGGTGATTACTATTAAAAATGAATGAGTACAAGTTATACAAAACAAGTTGAATTATAATTTATTATAATAAAAAAAGATAAATTATTGTCATTCATATAGATGTAGTAAATTATTGTATTAATTTATTATAATTGTAAAATTAATAATAATTGGTGTAATTATATCAAATATAATGAAATTATCATTTTAAACTTTTCATAATTTGCATCTAATTAAATAACGTATTATATATTTATATTTATATATGAGAAAGAATTTTATATATCATAAAATATAGTAATTATAATGATTATAGATAACCACATATAATAAAATAGATGTAAAAATACATACATAAGATTTTGTGTAGTTCAACTTATTGTTATATTAATTCTATATATCATTTATTGTATAAATTTTTTTAATTGTATAATTTACAATAAAATTTGACAAAAATTATATTTGTGGAATTAAAATTTTAATATATATATATATTCTTATTATGTACCAAATTTATAGTAGTTTATAAATGCAAAATATAAATAATTTTTAGTTAATAGAGTAATTAATATAATATTTAGCTAGGTAAAGAATAATATTCCTACATTCCAATTAATAACAATAAATAGTTAGGTTGAATAATTTAATAAAAAGTTAAAACTCTTTTATCCATAATAGGTTATGTGATTCTAAAAAATTTTAGATATTAATAGAATTTTAATAAAATAAACAAATATTTTATTAAGAATGAGATCAATTTAAATAATATAATTATTTTTAAATAATTTATTATTAATTTTTAATAAGTCATTTTTTAAAAAGTAGATTGAATTTAGTTAAAACTAAAATATTTATTTTAATTTAGTTCAATTAAATAAATTCATAGAATTTAAGTATATAAAAATTTGATCTTTTTAACAAATAAATCTACTAACATTATCAAAAAAATCAAAAATATTTTTTTATTAATTTATTGATTATTAAATATAATTATTAGTAAATTAAGATATCAAAAGATAAGAACCACTTAAATATGATAAAGATAAAATGTAATAAATATTTTTATAAGTAAACGCTAATTATTAATTAGATAAATCATTATAATAATAAATGGTCAAATTGTACAACACTATAATGATACTCTAAAATAGCTCATATTTATTTTTAATAAAATACGAATATTGTTTATAGAGTAAGATTCATTTTAACCCCTCAACTATTTTAAGATATCGAATTTAGTCTACTTTTAATTTTCTGATTTTCTAAGCTCAAAATTATAAAAATAAATCATAACAAATTCTATTTTGACTATTGTGAGAACGTGTCTCACATCCGCCTTATAGGAACATGAAGTTGACATATTTGCATTTAAAAAAATTTAAACTACCTAAAATTATTTTTTCATGTCAGTCAATACCATCAGTTATCAGTTTTCTTTCTTTTTCCCGTCTATTTTTTCCATTTTTTTGTGAGCCTTTTTTTTTTTTTTTTTTTTCTTCATAAGCCCAATTTTGACTCCAGTAATGGTAATAGTGAGGAGTGTATAATTGAATTAAATTGAATGGAATCAATCAAATCGAAAAAATCAAAAAACTGAATTAATAAAAATGTAAATTAAACCAAACTAAATCAAGTATAAGAATCAAAATGAACGGAACTAATTTGATTCAGTTCAATTATAGTTCAATTACATTTAAACCAATTTTTAATCAGTTTAATTATAGTTCTATTACATTCAAACCAATTTTTTAAAAAAACTATGTTTAAAAAAATAATATAAATATTAGTTTTTTAATAATATATTATAAATATTTTTAATACATAATGATAATTTTAATAGATATTTATGTGTTTTTAATAAAAAATAATAAATTTAAATAGGTTTTAATTTTTTTAATTTGATTTAATACATATTTAAATTATTTAATTTGATCTAAAATTAGTACGATTCAATTTGATTAAATTAAAATTTTCATAAAAAACTGAATCAAACTAAATCTACCTAATTTTTTTAAAAATAATTAAAATAAACTAAATATTTACAAAAATTGAATTAATTCAGTTCAATTAATTTTATCAATTTGAATTGAATTTTGTTTATCTCTAACGGTAACAATGGCTAAAACGATGGATGTCCTCTATAAATGATGCAACAATGGTGATATCAACTGAAACCTTAAGTTTTTTAAGAAATCAACGTCTATACCTTGAGATCTTAAGTTGCAATCTATGAAATCTATGAACATTACAACTTTTAAGTGTGATTTTCACTTTAGTTTGCATGCATGTTTCTTGATCTTTAGGTGTGTGTTTTAATGATGATGGCAATGGAGATGGGATAAGGATTCGCTTGAGTGATATTATTGATTTTACAATTTTTGTGTTTGTAATAAATTCAAGCTTGGTATAATTTAAGGAAAAATTGGATTTTGATTTTGATTTTGTATTTTGTGGTGGTTTAAACCATGATTTTTTACTTTGGTGACTTTAAGTAAAATATACTTTAACTTTGATGATAAAATCTTTGATATGTAGTTATGCTTCTTATTTTTTTTAACGCTCGGGCTGCTAAGAAGCATATTATGCGGGGATTGAATTTTATTTATAAATTTTAAATTTTTTTTAAAATTTAAAAATTGCCACATGTTATTATTGAATTTTATTTTGCTGTCCTTATTAATTTTCAAATAAAGTTTTAGGATAATGGAATCTAATGGTGGATTTGATCATTGATGGCTGTAGAATTTTAATAGAACTTAAGAATTTTAGAAGAGACAACCAATTTTTTCTTTAAAAAATTTTATTTATTTATTTATTTTACTTAGTTTGATTGCATATTGCTTATTCTACATGGGATTAATCCTTCAGGACTTGTTAAAGTATAAATTTTAGATTTAATAGTCTAAAAAGTTAAAATTGAATTTAATTAGACACTTCAAATAGTTAAGGGATGAAAATAGATTTTAGTCTGTCGTTTCATATGTGATGAGGGGTTAATTATTATAAATCTCTATGATTTGTGATATTTAACTAAACCATCTCTTAATTTTTAATATCATTTTGAAACCATCTTTTTCATTTATCCCACTATATTAAAAAGTCATTTCATCAGAATTTGTCAATAAATTTATGTGAAATATTAATATTACCTTCAATTTCGTTTCAAATTTTTATTTCATACTAACCTTTATTAAAATCAGAAAACAAATCTAATTAAACAAAAGTAGTAAAATCATCATCATTAACGTCAATTATATGAATCGTTATTAACTGTCCATTATACAAACTACATATTAAAAAAATTAGAAGCAAACAAAAAAAAAAAGATAAAAAATGACCAATCTCCAAAATCCTCAATTTTCTCAAATTTCTTTTCAATAGATGCCACCAAAACTAAATGATCAATCTCTCTTTATTTGTTTTTACTTATAACTTCATTTTTTGGGGGGGTGAAAATGGGCATGAATCGGCTTCTGATATCATTTCAATGTTTTAGACCGTGTATCTTTGCCTACACCAACTGCAACAACTCATTTGGTTCAAGATTGTCTATGCAAGCTTTTCACATGTCCTTTCCCAACCTTAGCCCCCTGATTCATCCAAAATCCAAGCAAGCAACTTATCAAATCCAATTCTAAGGGTAATAGATATGCTGTGAATCCCAAGCGTTGCTTGCCCATAACTTTATTTCTATTTCAGCTAAAAATATATATATATATATATATCTTCCTTGCTTAGCTAAGTCGGATGGAATAAAAGACAAAAAGATTATGTTTTGAATTATTTTATGTCATAATCAATTGTGAAAGATTGCAAAAATACTAACTATGAAACATAAAATAAATTCGTGTTGAGTGCTGAAAGTATGAATTATATATTAAGGGTGAATTAGTGGAAGATGAGGGTATTTTAACTACTTTTTTTATTTTTTGTCAATAATCAACAAAAGTGGCAAAATCATTGATGCGTAAACTTTTTAATATAATTGAATAAATAAAAAAAAAGATAATTTCATGCGATGTTAAAATCTAAAGAATGATTTAATTTAATTAAATATGATAAATTATATAACATGTAATAATTAACCCTATGCTGAAATAATTCTATGACGACACTCATACTCAATCATTACATCATGAATTGGTGAGTTAAATATTTATATTAAAGCCGCATATGGAATTCATTGATATTTATGGTATTGTCCTTGACAGTGTTTGGCAGTAATGACAAGGACGAATTTTATACATCAAAGTCCAACTTCCAAGGTTCTGGGTAATGGCAGATCTGATTTTTACAGTCCAATTGGTAATAAAAGAAAGACCAGACAAAATTTTTTATAGCTGGAAAAAAAAAAAAAGAATGAAAATTAATGAAAACAGCATGGTGTTAAATATATATGCTTTGAGTTTACGATAAAGGAGATTAAAAAAGAGCAATCAATCAACGTAAGTGGAGACATATACTCTGACCTAAAAAACAAGTGGAGACATATACAGCGACCGGGTAGCAATTGGCAACTAACCATAGTGATTATGCCACCGACCGATTAATACGAGGAAATAAAAACTTTAAGCAAATAGTAGAATGCAATTTTGAATTTCTTACTCATAATAACACTTTTGCAATTTTTTAAGTTTCAAATTTTAGTGAAAATTATGCAATGTGGTCGCACTTTCATGTCATCAATGTCTATAAGTGCCAACTGATAAACCCAATAAATAGGTTTGTATTTTGTTTCTTTAAGGACACTTTACTGTAGTGAAAAACAGTAGTATTGTGAATAAGATTATATTTATTTTTTTATAAATTTGATATAAAATTTAATTATATGTCTTTTATTTTCTATATTTGATTATAGTAAATCCTGTACAAATTTTTTATTTTTTATATTTATGAATAAATTTTGAAGTAATTAAATATGATCTTAAATGAGTATTATTACTATTAAAACCCTATCGAATTATTTTACATTATATATATGATTATAGAAAATAATATATATATAATTTGATACAATCAAATATAGAAAATGAAAGATAATCAATCAAATTCTATCAAATTTTATACAGTATTTAAAAAAAAATTGAATATAGCCCAAATTGCATCATTAATTGGCAAGGGCAATGACACTGAGTATTTTCTATATTTTAATTAGTTATTCTTTAAAAAATTTAATAGTCTTCATTTAAACATGAAAAATAATGAATTAAATATGTAAAAAAATCTCCATAAGATAATTTTCAAGTTATTTTTTTGGAAGAATAGGAGAAGTCAGATTTGCACTGAAAATTTCTCTGTTGCTGCTGATTGTTGTCTAGTCCATAAGAAGGTTGTTCCGGCTAATTTTATGGTGGAAATTTAGATTCTTTTTTTTTTTTTTTTGTCTATAGTCATTTTATAATATAAATAAACTCTAGAATACTTACTATTCTCCAAATCTGGTGGACTTTATAGTTGATAAAAAGAATGGTGGGTAGCACCTTGGACTGTGGATCCTTATTTCAGTATGTCTGTTGCACAAGCAGATATGCCAGTAATTAGGTGATAGCTTTATTAGAGCCACCGCCGCCGTAGGACGAAAGAGGATGAACATGCAGTAGTCGCAACTGTAGTTGGTGATATCTTGACTGGTTCATTGATTTTGTGAAGAAGACTATATCTCTGCGTCCTTAATGCTGACGAGAGGCGTGACGAAATACTAAAGTCAGCAAATGAGACTATTTGGACTCCCAAATAAAATGTAAAAAGAAAACATCAAACGCTTGCCTACGCTTGCTGTCTATTCATTTTCCCAACGTTCCCAATTGTGGACCCTACAACCAGCGACGGCAGCTCCCGGTCAATTTTTAGGTCCCGAGCTCCTTTCATCACCCAGTAGTTTTGAGCTTTCCTTATTATGCCCGGTGGGGTACCAACCAGATATATTTCCTCCTCCGCCATGTGATTCCTACTTTCCATTGTCCGCGTGGATTACACGGTCGCAAACCCAATTTTTCTCTTGGCTCATGTCCAAGGTAAAGGCTACAACGTTAGAAAAGGGGGGATGCCTCATTTTCTTGTCATGATCACAGAGGACTTAGCATCATTCGGTGGAAGACACCTTTCGTGTGGATTTTTTTTTTTTTAATGTTCTAATCTTTCGTTCTAATGGTGCAGTATTGAACTTCACAGATTAATAATTAAACATTATATAACGACTATAATAAATACCGCATTTTATATTGCAAATTCTTTAATCATGATATAACATGATTTTGTTTAATTATTGAATAATACTGTATGAAATTAATGTCAATCTAAATCTAGAATGGGATGACACTAGACATTAGATAAATATAAAGCCACTAAAGTCATAACAAGTCTAAAATTTGCACAAAGTTTTATCATCTCAATCTACTATACATTATTTATTTTCAATCTTGCTATCATAATAAATATATTTTAAAGACATTAACTATCTTAATTCAAATGTGAGGAGAGATCTCTATCTATTCTTTCCGTCAATCCTATCAAACTTGTAGACTTGCTTTTAGGAAGTATCATAATCTAAAACATCATAACAAATACACATTCAGTGAGATAAAAATCCATCGACTAACATTATCATCAATAAGTTCAATCTATACAATCAATCACTCTTCATACTTATACATAAAACTCTTGTATAAAAATTGCAATAATTCTAAGAATGTTATATATAATCTTTAAATTTAAATATAATTAAATTCTCAATTATATACATCATAATCTTGAGTATATACATAATTTTGAGCATGTATAATCTTGAGTATGCGCACATGGCAACTATGGGGAAAAAATTAGCATCTTTAAGAACATCATCAACTCTCTTATTCTTCTAATTCATATAACATGCAAACACACATTGGATGTAGAGTTAATAAATTGAATATTAGATTCAACAAATAATTATTATCCATTATAGTATACCTTATCATGCACGTAAAAATTGTTCACATATCTCTTTCATGCTCATACATCATCAATGACATCAAATCACAAATAATAGCAAATTAGGTCATCAAGATGATAACAGTTAGTAGAATATTTTCATCCCATGTATCAATTTAAAGAATGTTAAATGACAATGCCTATTCTCCTATCTAACATACTCTCTTAATTCAATGATATGATATTATATATTTCAAGAATATTGCACTTAACACGCCACCGTATCACATTTTACACATACATCAATAACTTTGTATTGTACAATTAGTTGTACTCAATACATCATATACTTTCAATAATATATCAAATACAATATTGTGTGGTGAGTTTTGACTCAACACATCATATAACACTGTTTATTTCACATATGTTATGATAGGATATTACAGTGAGCCTTAATTAATAATGGTACTCTAAGCTCATATCAACTAATATCTCATACATTGACTTATTTTTTTTATATTTTATTCTTAAAATATGTCCTTGATTAATCTACATCTATTCAATTAATATGTTATTTCAAATTTATATCAACCCTCTCATGTATTGACTTATTTTTGTACGTTTAATTCTTAAAATATGTTCTTGAATAGTCCACACCAATTCATTATCACCATGTAGTACAAGTCATAATAACGGCATGACAATCTTTTAATCTAATGAAAATTAATAATGAAAGTGATTTAATAAACAAAGATCTTTACCTATTTCATAACATATGCAAATATTTCATATTTACATCTGTTAATTGTTATATTTAGCTTATAAATATATCTATGTCACATGATGCATGATAAGCATTATAGTGCAATATAAGAAAATAATTATTTAATAAGTAATAATTACTTATAATTTATAACTGTACAAAATATTTCGCTTCTTATTATGTTAGGATCATCTAGTTATGTTTCTAAAACATTTAGAGAATGATGAATAAAACAGAGGACTTGATAAAATTTGCAATTATTTGTTATGTTTATGAAAAAAAAAGAAAATTTTAAAATCACATATTATAAATTTTAGTTATTATAACTGATATTTGACGTGACCTTATTAAAAAATTAAAAAAAGAAAAAGAAAGAAAAACGGAGTTAATGTTTTCCACTTGCTTGAACTTGTGGGTGAATAAAGGAAAAGGCACAAGTCAAGCGTGAGAAATGTGCATCTCCAAATTAACATATTGATTTCCCCAAGAGCAAAGGAGAAGGATCACTAGTATATAAAGGTGGGTGGGTGAGTGAGGCTTTAGCTCTCTTGGGTTAATTAGAAGTTGGTACTTGGTAGTAGTGATATAGCAACGAGCTAGTACTATTTAACAAGTGATGGGGAGGCAACCTTGCTGTGACAAGCTTGGGGTGAAGAAGGGGCCTTGGACTGCTGAGGAGGACAAGAAATTGGTCAATTTTATCCTCACACATGGCCAATGTTGCTGGCGTGCTCTTCCCAAACTCGCCGGACTCCGCCGCTGTGGTAAGAGCTGCCGCCTCCGTTGGACTAATTACCTACGCCCAGACTTGAAGAGAGGCCTTCTTAATGAAGCTGAGGAACAACTAGTTATTGATCTCCATGCCTGTCTGGGCAATAGGTAGTGATTTATGTTTTTTTATATATTTTTATATGAATGAATTATCTTTTTTTTTTTTTTAAATGATTCATCAAACTTTGAGTTATTCTTTTCTAAATCTTGCCAATAACTAAAATTCAAACGACTTTTTTTTCTCTGCCATAAAATTCTCTCTTTTCGTGTTATATATATATATATATATATATATATATATATATATATATATATATATATATATATATATATATATATATATATATATATATATAAAAGAGAAAAGAGGACAAAAAATCAAACACAAAAATGTGT
>CATIWR010560257.1:0-36831 GCA_949677035.1 Omphalea diandra | reverse complement strand
GCTCGCTGTTTTTATCCCCTTTACAGTCTAGCACAAACCCCTGCTCTATACATTATCTAAAATAATATACCCAAATATATATATATATATATATATATATATATATATATATATATATATATATTAATTTCTTATCTTTTATTTCAGCTATTCAAATAATAACATCGATTACAACTTAATAATATTCAGCTTGACCATTTTGTGTACAAGTGGACAGAAAACCCTTTTTTTTTTTTTTTTTAACTTTTTGCAAAATAATTACCAATAATCTGCATTCGTAATTATTCCAATGCCTAAAACTTTTTTTTTTTTTGAGTAAAATAAAAATAAAACCTCAAATTATAAATATTAAGGATATTTTAATTAAAACTTGATATGGGTACCATTGATTACCACTAAAAATTTTAGCTTGAATCATAAGGAATGATGATTTTGTAATGCTTTGTCAATGAGAGATTATGGATATCAAGTATCAATTTGAAATCTTGGTTTAAGCATCGATTGATAAATGACCATGACCAACGTGCAAGTATTCAAAATATTTGGTGATGATTTATGAACATATCTATAGAGAATAACACCTCAGTTGAACTTTCTACCTGCCATAATTTGTATCCATCTGTGGGTAGAAAGGGTTAGGTGAAATTAAGCCATAGATATAAAGCATTCAACATTAGCAGAATACTTTGGATTTATTCGTTTTACATATTTAATTAATTATTTATCACATAATTATATAGTTAGCCCCTAGATTACATTACAATCCGTCAATGGATGCTTAACTTGACCATTTTAACTAATTTGCTTCTGTTTGAAAGTGAAATTAACTTTCTGGTTTTACTTTTCTACCAAAATTTGTCTTTTCTCATTTCGTTTTTTTTAAGAGAAAAAATTACACTTTATTTAGTACTAATAAAGGCACTTCAACCATCACAAAAAGAAGTAATTACTAGATTATTAACTTTTCGAAAAGGCTTATGGACTTTGATTTTATACTAAAAAGAATACAATTTCGATTCTTTTTAAATTGATTTAATTTCTGATATTATTTGTTGATATATGAAAATACTATAGCATTGCGCCAATTTAATTTAATTTGTAGCATTTACAATATATATTTTAATACATTTTAAAATATTATTGATTATTTATTTTTTATGAATTTTATTTTAAAAATTTCTGAATTAAAATGCTTGTTTATATAAAGATATTATCATTAATTTAAAATTAATAAATTATATATATAATTTATAATTTTATTCAATAGTATCATATCATAACATAACATAAAATTTATGCTATTCCACTATAGAGATAAATATATATTCAATAATTACGAATTTAATAATATCCTCTAACAGATGTTAAAAAATAATATAATATGTAATTATTTTTTATTTTATTGACTGCAAATTGATTTAATGAGAATAATAATTTTTATTTAATTTAATAGGGTATATATATATATATAAAACGTTAAAAGAAAATAACAAAATAGTAGCTTCGATAGTACGTGTCAAAATCATAATCCGTTAAACGTAGCATTCAAGACACCAAACGAATGAGAACTTGACTACGTACCTTAACCACTTCTGAAAAAAAATAAATAAATCAATCAACTGCTTCGACTCTTTCTTCTCTTTCTGCGTCTGAACAGAATGGGAAAGACAAAATTTTCCCTTTTAATTAGCCCCCCACAAAAAAAAAAAAAGAACAAAACAGTTTTTTTGATTAAGCAGAGCCGGCTAAAGCCGTCTTTATGATCATAAAACATATGCATAATATCCGTGTCAGTGTTATACGCGTTGAACAGTCAATCAAAACTAAACTAATTTTTTTAAAAAAAAACAAGAAAAAAAGGGTACGTTCTTTCTTGGTAGTGAGGGCTGGCATTACTTTGTATCTCTCACAATTTTCAACCGGTAGAGCTTTCAAGGTATTTGCTTTCCATTGAATTCTAATGGGTCCTTTATTGTTTTTGATTTTGGTGACTTTTAGCTTCTACTCGTAATTGAAATTTTTGGGGGTGACTTTGAATATTTTGGTCTTTTGAGTCAATTTATTGAAAAGTTTGATTCAAGGGTCTTCAATTTGGATTATTTGATCAACTGGGTATTTATTGGATCATTGAGATTTTGATGGTATGTGTTAATGGAGTAGCAGGAGGTGGAGGAGCAGGAGCTGTTCTGATTCAAGTTGCCTTCAGGTTTTGGTGTTGAGTTGCTGTTTTGGAGGAAGTATCATTTTGAAAAAGATATATATATATATTTTTTTGGACTGCTTTATTACATAGTACAGCAATATGGGTTGCATTTCTTCTAAGGAGAGTAGGCAAGGCAGCCCAAGGGAGAGGGTATCACGTAAAGGGTCCTTAGATGGTCGTGTTGCTCATGTTAATTCGTCGAGAAGGGATGAAGGGGTTCGATCAAAGTCTAGTTCTGGTAGTGGAGAGGTGAAGGTTATGCTGATTGATAAGAAAACAAATGGTTCAAATGGATTATATGATGATCAGATTGTGAAAAGGCAAATTGAGAATCAGATAGAGAAAAAGAATGTAGAGAATTGTGAAGTTGCTATTCTTAGTCATCCTCAGATTGAGAAAAAGAAGGTTGAGAAATGTAATGTTACGGCTTCTGGTCATCCGGGTTGGGGAAGGGTGCCAAAAAGTGTGGAAGCTGAGCTGGTTGCAGTAGGATGGCCGTCTTGGCTTACCTCAGCAGCAGGGGAAGCTATTTGGGGATGGGTGCCTCGGCGTGCTAATACATTTGAGAAGTTAGATAGAGTATGTTCTCATCTTTACTTATTGCCTGCTTTTAGCATATTTGAATATATGATCTGTGCTGTCAATCATTATTTTGTGCTCATTTAGTTGCAAAAGGATTATGCCATGATAACTTGAACACACTTGTGGGTCTATATTACTAGGTGTTAACAGACAAATGAGCTCTGGAATATCTGCACCTTCACAATGGTTGAAGAAAGTTTACTTCATCAATTTAGAAAGAAAATTGTGTTAACTCAAACGTGAGCAATTTGTGATATGCCCACATATCACACTAAGAAGTGCATACACTTGCATAAAATCTAAGCATGAAAATTATGGAGTGAATGATGCATATTTGTTCCACATATCATAGCTCCTCTGACTCCCTCAATTCAGATGGATTGCCATCAAATTTTCAATTAATTATTCAATTCTTTTGTGAATGCAGCTTCGGTTGCCTAAAGTTTATTCATTATCTGATCTAATACTTTGTGAAACCCCACGGTCTGGAGTTGGGAGAATGTTCATTTTTTGGCATGGATTCCTGTGTATGCTTTTTACATTGATATCCTTATTCTTTGGTTTTAAGTTTCTTATGATGGGCATCTAACTCTTGCAGATTGGCCAAGGAACTTACAGCAATGTTTACAAAGCCCGTGATGTCACTCATGATAAAATTGTTGCTATTAAAAAAGTTCAGTTTGATAACAATGACCCAGAAAGTATCAAATTCATGGCTCGTGAAATTCAAATTTTGCGTAGGCTGGATCATCCCAATATAATTAAATTGGAAGGCTTGATAACATCTCAGACATCTTCTAGTTTGTACCTTGTTTTCGAGTACATGGAACATGATCTGACTGGACTTGTCTCACTTCCTGGAATCAGGTTCAAAGAACCCCAGGTATTCATGTCGTGGTTTTCTGATTCTCTTAGGCTTCTGTTTGATTTTGAATCAGTTATACATCTGGTTGTAATATTATTTGGTTAAAGAGCATATGTGTCTTGAATCCTTACATTGTGCTCATTCGTCTGTTAGATCAAATGCTACATGCAACAACTTTTAAGTGGCCTTGATCACTGCCATAGGAATGGTGTTTTGCATCGTGATATAAAGGGTTCTAATCTTCTTATTGATGACAATGGCATCTTGAAAATTGCGGACTTTGGCCTAGCAACTTTTTTTAATCCTCAAAGTAGCGCTCAATTGACAAGCCGTGTGGTGACCCTCTGGTATAGAGCTCCAGAACTTCTACTTGGATCCTCTTGCTATGGAGTTGCTGTAGATTTATGGAGCACTGGTTGCATAATTGGGGAACTGTACACTGGCAAACCTATTTTGCCTGGAAGAACTGAGGTATCTTGTTTATAATTCTATTTCTATTAACTGAAGTCTTTACCAAGTGTTGGATGTGCTTGCTATTACGGTATGGGTTCCAATGAAAATTCTAGCAATTGCAGATAAGATTCTTGCCTTAGACACACGGGATAACAAATGAAGATATTCGAAAATGCTTTTGCTACGTCCGACAACAACTCACTCATGTTCACAGGGCAGCCTGATCTGCCTCTGTACTGGTTTCTAGTCATTAGCATGTGTTTTGATGATGGTTTGAAGTTAGAAGTTTTAAATGCATACACGGTTGGGTTGTGAGCTTTTGTACATGTTTTACATCATGAATGCTATTAGTTTCAGGCAAAAGCTAAAGATGTTTCCATAATTTAAATTGCGGTGTCTTGTAGGTTGAGCAATTGCACAAGATTTTTAAGCTCTGTGGTTCACCCTCTGACGATTACTGGAGAAAATTAAAATTACCTCATTCATCCTTTTTCAAGCCTCAACGACCATACAGACGATGTGTTGCAGAAACCTTTAACGACTTACCTGCTGCTGCCATTGGACTTATGGAGACCTTACTGTCCATGGATCCCACCAATCGTGGAACTGCAGCTTTTGCTCTCAGGGACAAGGTATGCACAACTTGCCATTTGGAATCTATTAGCTCAGTAACATGCAGAATGAGTCATATATTTTGATGACGATCAAATTACTCCTGCATAACTCATGTTTATTTAAGTTCATCTTCTTAACTATTTTGTGGTGGATGAGTTGGTGAAGAGGTTCAAATTGTTATTGCACCCTTTCGTTGTTTACTTGCCTTTGTTTGCAGAATCAAATTGCACTTTAGTTGTCAAATTTTGAACCTATGATATATAATGCACTGTAATCCTTTGGGAAAGTTTCCCCTTTATCCTTTAATTTTTTTTGTTTTGTAAGTACTGATTTACAAAATTGCTTTCTGAAGTTTGAATGAACTACTTATATAATTCCTTATTGCATGTAAATTTGATTACTGTCTATCAGGTTATGGATTATTGACCTCCCTCCTCTCCTCCCTTGCTTTCTTTCTCTTTGTCTCTCTCCCACCAAAAAACAGTTCTTCAGATCGAAACCATTTGCTTGTGATCCTTCAAGTTTGCCGAAATATCCTCCCAGCAAAGAAATCGATGCTAAAATGCGGGATGAAGAAGCTAGAAGGTACATCTTTTTGCTTGGTTGTTATGTACTAAAGTCAACATCTATTTTACATGTCTTTTGAAGTGGAAGGTCAGCATTTTGTTTTAATCCATCTATAAAATAAATTCTATTGTGTTTTATGGCATGATAAGACAGAGGGTAATGATTTGCAACTTTATATGTATGGAACAACTCTAGAATCAATATTAGGGAGTTGGGAAATGTTGAAAAAAGAAGTAGGATTCAAGTGCTTTCTGAAATACCCTTGTTTGTTTGGCTAGTATCCTTACATTTTTACATTTTGGCTTTGCTTATATGCTTTGCTTGCAACTTGTAATGTAGTCCCTGAGTTTTTTTCTTCTTGAGTTGCTTCACATTTTTAGTTGCTGCAAAGGAATATTTATATGCTATGTAAAATTGTTATCCGCATCATTGACATTTTCATTAATTTTTTTAGGCAAGGGGCAGTTGGAGTTGGGGGTAATGGACCACAAGAATCTGTGGCTGCTAGAGCATCTAATGCCAATGCCAATGCCAAGTTACCAATGCTAATGCAGGTAACTCCAAGGTTTAAATATTAGTTGTGTCATGGATCGTAGTCTGGGTTAAAGTTAAAATTATATTATTAAATTATTAAATAACTTAATTGTATTTATTAAATAAATTAATAAATTAAAATGAATTATCTTATTAAATAAAATAAATATTAATATTATTAAATAACTTAATTATATTTATTCAATAAATTAAAATAAATTATATTATTAAATAAAATAAATATTAATATTATTAAATGCTTGTTTTACTGAATAATTAATAATTATTAAATAATTTTAGTATATTAATTAATATTTTATTCATGGATTGGAGTCTGAGTTAAAGCTAAAGCTGAATATTCTGGATATCAATATTTGTTGAAAGTTGTTGAAGTTGTAGATTATGCCGAAGCAATGTGCGCGTTTTTCCTCCTTTTTTGTTTTTTCTTCCTTTTTTTTTTCATGTTTTATCATTTGTTCTCTCTCTGTTATTTTTCTCCTTTTTAATCTTTGGCTTTCTTGCTTTATGTTCTTTTCAACACAATGACCTTTTACTGTTCATTGACAGGAAAGGCTCCATTCCAACGCAAACGGTAGAGTTGAGATGTTCAACCCTCGCAAGGAGCAAACTGTTTCTGGTTTTCTGGGTGATCCTTCTAAACAAACTCAAGCTCCTAAAGAAGGCAGAAGAGATTTCTTGGAGCATCAACATAAGAAAGTGTCACATTCAGGGCCATTGGTGCATGGGACAGGCTGGACAAAGGGTGGAAAGGATCTTGATAATCCTCATGTGGTATCAACCAGATCCAACCTATCAACAATATCGGGTTTAGTAGCAACTAGAACTTCATTGCCTGATGATCGACAGGGAAAACCTAGTACTTCACAGCCAGAAGGAAAACAAGTGGGCGGGCTTCAGGGATCATCAAACAGATTGGAGTCCACTACAAGGCAGGGTCAAAAACATCAAGTACGTAAGCCTGCAAATCCTCCTCGGGAAGATTGTGAAAAATCTGATACTAGAGAAGCAAGTCTGGTAAGTCAGTCAACATTGTTCATATTTGAAAATTTCAACTACTAAGAATCATTACCTTGTGTGTGCTTTTCAGTAGAGTATGAAATTGGTAATGATGGTCTACATCTAAACCTTGGAACTGTAACACTGAAAAACTTCATTTATTTTTCTCTTCAGTATGGTCGTGGGCCAAGGGGAGGCAGCAAGATTTATGTGTCTGGGCCATTACTTGTTCCTTCAAACAATGTGGAACAAATGCTCAAAGAACATGATCGAAAGATTCAAGAATTCGGTCGACGACGACTAGATAAGACAAAAAATGGGAAAGTGAATGCTCAAGGGAAGCGAGCAACAGAGGGTTTGACATTCGTCCCTAAGCATTCAGGCGGATGAATCAGCCCTGAAACCTCAATTTCTTTTGGGTCATATAGACGAAGGAACCGACTAGACTGCCCGGATAGTTAATCACCTCATGGCTTCATGTACAGAGCGTGCCATTTTTTTCCGACAACACTTCTTGAAATAAGTAGTCAGTAGCATATATAGTAGCATGACATAGCGAATGCCTTTCTAAGAGATTTCTCATGAATTTCTACACAAAAATTGAAACAAATCATCAAATCAATGTCCATTTTGGATCCCTTTTCTTTGGAGCAGCATACTATAAACATTTGTAAAGGTCAAGTCGGTACACTTTTTGTCTGTATATCATAGTATGAAGAAAAATCAATTCTACTCATTGCACAGTTAGAATTGATGATGACTTATGGGAAATACCTAATAATTAAGTGATTGGACTTATAAGCAATTAATTACGTGTTGAAAAAAAGCAGCAGACTCTATGTTCTATAATTTCAAGACCACCAAGTTGGGTGCTTGTTCTTCTTTGCTTCGGTCCAAAAAATTATTGCTGCACCAGCCGGGAATCGAACCCGGGTCTGTACCGTGGCAGGGTACTATTCTACCACTAGACCACTGGTGCAACTTCTGGAAATTGGCAGTTTCAAATTTAATTTATAGAAAATATTCTAGAGTAGAGCCACCACACAGCTTTAGTCACGTCATGCTATTTTTTATTTTTTTTAAGATTTGAATTTATATTTAAAAATAATATTTTGGATCACGTCAAATTATTTGTTATTTATTTTTTCATAATTTATTAAAAAATATTTTTAATCAGTAGATTCTATACAAATAGAATTTAATTAAAATTTTTTATTTTTGTTTAAACAGTTAATAAATTAAATATAAATTTTTTAAGCAAAGACTATACATAAATGGAATAAACAATTGAATTAAGTTTATATAAAATTAAAAATAAAGAAATATTTTTAATAATTTAAATCAATTTGCATAAATAAAGAATTTCTAATCAGATTTTAACTTTACTCTTAAAAATAATATTTCAAATTTAAAAATATATTTTAAGATAATCATTTGGATTCTTTATTATCTATATACTATTTTCTCATATTTTATTGAAAAATTAATCAAATAAATTTTATATAAATAGAACTTTACTAAAATTTTTTATTTTCATTTAAATGCTTAATAAATTAAATATAATTTATTTTAAAATAAATAATTATATATAATGAAAATAAACAATTTAATTAAATTGATTATGTAACCAACAACTATCTTTTCACTGATTAGACTTGATAGAATTTGATTATGAGACTTTATAGTATTGAAAACGATTATATACAAGAGATATTACGATGGATACGTATGTCACGAACCATGTCTATTATGCATCTTGCACTTCAACTAAAAACTCACTATTTCATTTAAAAACCCATCCCTACCACACTTATATCTAAACATGCTCAACCACATGTATACCTAAAACAACTTTTTCTACAACTTTCACCGTTTGAATCTCTTTTTTTTTTTTTTTGTTTTCCCTTTTTCTTATTTTATAGATTTTTCTCTTTATTATTGTAATTAAAATAAATTAATATAATATTCAATTCATATTTTATTATTACTTAATTTAATTTAATTTTAATTTTAAAAATGTTATTTTTATATAAAAATTAAATAAGTTAAATTTTTAAAAATAAACGAATCTGATAATTAAAAACTTAAGATAAATACTAAAATCTAAATAAATATACTTATAAATTAACAATAGTATACTTTTAATAAAAAATAATGTACATGAAATAAGAAACGATATACCTATAGTATAACACCAATATATTTATAAATCAACAATAATATATCTTCAATAAAAAAATAATATATCTCGAGTAATAATAATATATCTGAAAAATAAAATAATATATTTAAAATACAATACTAATGTATTTACAGTATAAAATTAATATACTTTTTTTTATAATATTAATGTACTTTTTATATCAAATGCTATGCAGTGTAATTTCAAATTAATAGACCTATGTTTTCCAAATAAATGTACATGTGACACAATACAAATATAATTAATTAACGTATTTGCAACATAACACAAATGTATTTAGGTGCGTGTTCCGTTTCATGTATCATGGATTTGGAGTCGATACTGCTATATAGACATGAATTTATGATGTAATTTGCCCATTTCGACTATATACAAGAGACATTGGGTGAAAGGTCAAATATCTTTTGTTTTATAGTTATGGCTAAGTTAAAGATACGACTCTAGGTTGTGTGGTCCATATAACATAAGGCTTAGAACTTTAGATGATTTACGTAGGCACTGGATTTTGCTTTGCTTTTAAGCCCATGATAATTTTGGTGGGTTCAAGTTTGGTCATCCTCACTTTCTAAGCACCATGTGTTTTGTAATGGAGATAATCACAGTTTAGTTAGCTAAATCAAATCATAAACACTTATATAAATCGACTGATTGATTTCAATTCAAATTTTCCTTAATTGAAAACTGAAATAAGAATATCAAAAATTATTAGTTCAATTATATATATAATCAAGTCGATTAACCAATAATTTTATATAAACAATTGAAGCTAAATTAAAAAATTAAAATTTCTCTTAAAATAAAATTAAATCTAAAATCAAAACTATCAAATTGGTTAAGCGAATTTTCCAGATCGATTTTAATCAGTTCTTCAATTGGTTTTGTTTCTCAGATATTTTTCTTACGCCTACTATTCACTGTTATTTTCAATCTTAGCATAGTCTATATATATATATATATTTGTGTGAAATCTGCACTCGAAAAAAGATAAAATGAACATCAAGACGCTGATTTATTTTACAAAACTAAAGAAAGAGGACTTTCAATTTATTGGGAAGGGAAGGGTCTCTTTCCTCTTTGGAACAACAACATCCTATTAAAAAAAAAAAAATTTCATGAAGTTGGAATTATTCTTTTTTCTAGTGCTTTTACAGCAGGACCACATCGGCTAATTATATCAATAAAATAAGAAATTGATTAATAATTTGATTTGATTAAAAATAAAAAAATCGATCAAATTCAAAAATCAAATCAAACTATTCTAATTTAAAATTACATCATTTAATCAAAAATTTAAATTTTTTTAAAAATATACTATTTTATATAAAAATTAAATGTTAAAAATATGTTTTCATTATGTTGTTATATTATACTTTTTTATTTTTTAAAATATTTTAAATATTATTTATATTTTAAATGATTTAATATTTAAATTAGAAATCGATTGGTTGATTTGGTCTCTAAATCAATTTTAATTATATTATTTAGATAAATGAAAGATTTAAAGTCAACAACTACAATAAAAAGGAAAAAGTGAGAAATCGTTACAAGATATGAATTATGATTTATAATCATATGTTTTTTTAAAAAAATGTTTTCCACGTTGAAATTGATAGGAAATGTATTCCAATTCACGTGTTCAAGCTAAGCAATTAATTGCAAGTTGTTGCATGCGCTTTGTTGAGTCAATTACAAGAAGACCAAGTCTTTCTTATTTTTTAATAATTTTCATTTTGAACACATCTAAATCTTTTCTCAACTTTCTGTTGAATTTAATTTGCTTTTCATTATGGTTTCTACTCTCTTATGCTATTGTATTGCCTGATCCAATCATGAACCATTGACTAGTTTTAGACTTGGGCAACATATCCTCAAAGCAACAATTTTTTTTAATAGTCATATAACATTTATAAAAAAAATAATCTTATAAAATAATAATATGAAATCAATATTCAATACTTTTAATAATTGTATATACTTAACTTCAAAATCATAATTCTATTTTCATTGTAAATCTTCTTTGATGATTTCATATTTTTATCAGTTGTGAAGATTTCAATCAAATATAGTGTTACAGTGCGATGTGAAATGAAATTTATATAGTATTTCAGAATAGATTTTTGAGAGACGATATCTAATAATATATCATCATATATTACTAAATAATTAATTTCAAATTATTAAAACTATAAGACTCATTAAGAAAGGTAAAATAATAAATTTAAAATAAAACTCTCAAAGAGAGATAAAATAAAAAAAAACATATAGAGTAAAATAATTTACTTTATTAAATAAAATAAAATAAAATAAAAGGTTTGTTATCAGAATAATCCCAGAATACTAAAAAGCTAAAAAGAGAAGAGTTGTTTTTCCCTCAAAGCAACAACTTGATAGCATAGAGGATGATATTTTAAACTTTAATATCATTAGTTGGGTGGGGAAAGCTTTAAATATCTTTTTTTTTAAATATGATTTGGGTATTTTCAAATTAATTTAAATGTTCATTAAGATTTTATTTATATCCAATTGATCGTAAAAACTAAATTTTATATTAATTAAAATTTTAAATTATTTATGAAGCACGCATTTCTTATATTGGTATGATATACGTCGAGAATTTTATTCCTTTAACCCAAATATCAAATCCGAATTGATTTAAAAAAAAACTACTAATTTGATGGATTAATCTCGCTATTGCTTTGAATATCATACGGATGATCAATTGTCATCCAGCAGAGTGGACAAGTCCTGTAGTTAACTGGGTGGGTCCTCGACACCTGGCTGCATGCCTTGTCTTACTAATGCTCAAACAAACAAGTGATGATGAACAGATCAAGCTTCCTATGTGTGACAGTAGCTGCTACATAAATTAGTGATTAGACTCGCCACAACTGCCAAGTTGCATCATCTTTTCTTGGTTCTAGTGGGTTGGACATTATTTCACTTCATGCCTATTTAAAATGGAAAAAAATGCATATTTATATATAGAGAGAGAAAGAGTCTTGATCCTACGTAAAAATATTATTATAATTAACGACTTCCTGTTGCATTAGCTTGGCATGGTTTGATTTAGCCTGCGTCATTAGCGGAGGTGATAGTTTTTTACTTGTCTTAAACTCACTCAAAAAAAAAAAAAATTCAAATCCGATTCTAATTCAGAACAAATTTGAAATAACTCAAAAATTTTAGAATTGGGTTAAGATTGACCCGAATATATCAATCCGTGGTTTGACTCAATTAACTCGATGACAATAAAAAAAATATATATATATATATATATAAAGTAGAAGAATTAAAATAAAAAATAAATTTATTTTAAAAAATATTTAAATTCAAATTTATTTTATTTTTTAAAATATGTTAATATTTTATATTTTAATAAATTTACTAATTTTACTTTATCTTTTCGTGTGTCTAAATTATAATTTCTTATTTATAATAATAAGTTATTCTGTAAGAATAAAAATTATTTATTGTGATAAAATAATTTTATCAGTTTTATAAAATTATTTAACATAGTTATAAAAAATTATTATGACAATATTATTTCTTATATTTAATTTGGTGGGCAACATAAATTTGACACAAATATACTGGGACAATATATTATGATAAAATAGTTTATATCATAATTTATCTTGAATGTTCATTGTTATAATAAAAATTTTGAATTAAAATTTGTGGGTGAATGACTCAAAATACTCAAACTTTTTTACAAATTTTCAATTGTATCCAAAGTTTCTAATTGTATCAATTACACCGTAATTTGATCAATTAGTTTTTTAACTGTACCCCCAGTCAAATCAATATTTTGTAAAATATATATATTTAATCTTAATTCACCTTTATATTTTTTTAATTAGTTCAATTAGACTTAAAATTTAATTTGAATTTTACAAAAGTATTATATTTTTTTAATTAGTTCCATTAGACTTAAAATTTAATTTAAATTTTACAAAAGTAATATTTTTATTTTTACTCAATTTAAATAATTTTTCACAAAAATATTAAATATTAAATTTATTTTAGTTGATAAATAATTAATTTCATATTTTTAATTATAAAATTTTATTTAATATATTTAGATAATAAACTAATAAAATTCTTAAATTTTATCTCAAGATGTTCAGGTTCAAAATATTTTGTGGAAGTTTTAATTTAAATAATTTATTTTTTAAAATGTATAAATTAATGTTTAGTGAGAGTTTGAAAGATTTATAATTTATAAATTTAAGTTTCAAAAATTTTTAAAAATTTTAAATTTAAATAAAAATTATAATATAAAAGTATATAATAAATTTAATAAAATAAAAATGATATTAAATTGAATAAAAAATAAATGTATCATTTTAAGTAAGCTGACTTAATGAGTTTTTAAATATTTCTTAAATTTTTATTTAAAATGATTTAAATAATTTTTTATCTAAAATATAAAAAATTAATTTTTTAAGAAGAGATTGAGAGAAAAAAAAATTTTAGATGAGATATTGAGAAATTTTATGAATTATAAAATTTACCTTTTAAAATTTTATAGATTTAAATATAAAATTAAATTTCTTTATGTAAAAGTACATATAATAAATTTAATTAAGCAAAAAAAGATAAAATTGAATATAAAATAAAAGTATCTTTTTAATTGAGCACATGTAATTAATTTTTTAAATGTTATTTAAAGTTTTTATTCTAAATAGTTTATATTTTTAAGAAGAGATTGGGATAAATTTTTTTACAATGAGAGATTAAGTGATTTTATGAATTATAAATTGAAATTTTAAAATTTTTATTTTTAAATATAAATTTAAAATTAGAAAAATTCATCATATAAAAGTATATAATAAATATAATTAAACAAAAATGAGATAAAATGAATAAAAACAAAGTATAATCTTAATTAATCTCATGTAATTGACTTTTTAAATATTTTTTAGAAATTTTATTCTAAAGAGTTTAAAATATTTATTATTTAAAATATAAAAATTAAATTTTTAAAAGATTGGGAGAATTTTCTTAAAAAAAAAAAAGAGAGATTGATAGATTTTATGAATTATTTTAAAATTTTTAATTTTGAAATTTAAATATAAAATTATAATTCATCGTACATAAATACATAATAAATTTAATGATGTAAAAATGAAATTAAATTCAATAAAAATAAATGTGTCATATTAATTAAACTCTAAACTTAATTTTAAGTTTGATTGAACCGATTTAAAAACTGTAAGGGTCAATTGAGTTTAAATATGTACTTTAGTAAATCATAATTTTGATTTGAAGTACAATTAAAATTAATTCATTAAATTAGAGTGCAATTGACTTAATTTGAAGCTTTGAATATGATTGAAAATCACATAAATATTTAAATTTTTTAGATTATTAAAATAAATTTTTATCATAATTTTTAAATAATTTAATACATAAAAATTTACCACAAGTTTATTTATTAATTGTGATAATTTTAATTTTTATCATGATAAACTCACATATTAAAACATACTTAATTTTATCACAAAATTTTTTATTATAATAAATAAAATTTTTTATAATTAGTGATTTGTTATTATTAAACGTTATATATTTATTTGTAAATTAATTTAAATTTTGATATATGATTTGAATATAATTTTATATGGATTTAGTTCAATTATTTGTTTTTAATATATATAGTGATTTGCTTCAAAAATAAATTATATTTAATTTATTAAGCATTTAAATAAAAATAAAATTTTCAATCAAATTATATTTTATATAAAATTTGACTCAAAATAATTTTCTATTATTATTTTTTAATAAATTGTGAGAAAATATTGCATAAATGATAAAAAAATTAAATGCACATTTAAAATTTTCATAACAATTAACTTGATCCGAAAAATTAATTTTAAGAGAAAACTAAAATTTAATTCTGAAATCCAAATAACTCAAAATGGACTCGAACCGCTTGGCACCTCTAGTTATAGAGGTTTGCTTTTCCATTGTATAGTCGACAACACTAGAAAAACCATTATCATGTGTCCTTAAGTTTCGAACTTGCCTCATCATGCCAATGCTTTTGCATACACAAACTTGTTTATATATTATAGCATGTGCGCTTATACAAGCAACAAGCAAACAATTTAGTATGTCTAGTGGGTAAATTTTAAGATTCTATTGGGAAGTTTTAATTTGAATTATGTTGACAAAATGGAGAAAGAGTTCATGAAAATAAAGAAAATTCTATCTATTGGCTAGCTTATGCTACTCGAGTAATACGACTGTTAATTTTTGTAAAAGACAAACTATACATATCATTAGATATATAAGCAATTTTAAAAGTTTTAATTTTCAGTATCTGTAAATTTGGTTTTAGCAAATGATAGTTGAAGATATGTAATTGATGAATCTGGACCAAAAAAAAAAAAAAATCTAAATCATTTGTGCTAAAAGTAAATAACTTGTTCTAGATTGTTGTTTAACTCGGTCTTTTCATAGTGGATAACAATAAGATGTTAATAATATTTTCGATATTACATATTTTATGACTTTAGGCTGGTTTAATTTAATGAAAAAAAAACAGACTTTATTTATTTTTCAGTCCAATTTTAAAGAATGAACACTTCTATTTTTATATTTTATGTGACATTCATTGTCACTGAAGAAATGTGTAAATTTATTAAAAATAAATAAATAAATAAATAATAATAATTTTTTTATGCGATTCACCTTTCAATAAAGCTTTATTCATGAGCGCCATCAAATTTAAGCTCAAAGAAATTCATAAACTCACTTGTTTATTATACACCTAAGAGATCTCACTTACATATAATTATATAATTTGAATAATTTATCACTCTCATTCTCTTCTAAAGATAACTAAACTACTTATTACTACTTTAACCAACATTTTCATAATCACATCAGATCAGATAATCAAACTGATAAAATCAAAATCGACTAATAATCTGATTTAGTTCAATATTAAAAATCAATAACATTGATCAAAATTAATTCAAATGGAGAAAGTCAATTGAAATTGAAACCATAAGCAAAAGCCCATTTATGTTAGATTTAAACTCCTTTCATCTCAATAGGCAAAATTTGCATTAATTTACAATACTTTTATTTATAAAATTAGTATCTTTCCATCTTTTTTTAATAGAAATTTAAATTCAATTAAAAATAATTTTAAAATAAGAGTTCTATACCATTTAGAAAATAATTCTTTTATTTTAATTAAGAAATATTTCTTCCAGACAAAATAGAAAAACTATTTTCTTAGTTTTGCTAAAAATTTGAATCATATCATAATAAAATTAAATTTTAAAATTTTGTAATTAAAGTAGTTTGATATTTTTCAATGATGAATGGAAATATTTTACAAATCATAAAGGACAAGCAAAAGTAAAGAAGGCGGATTACTCGTGTATCATTTAAAATAAACAGGATTAGCCCTAAAGAAAAAAGTGTTAACTTTCTTGTTAAAAATTGTATTAGAATCAATATCTTTATCAGAAACTCTTTTTAATGGAACAATTTGATTTCTACTTTTACCCTTTTTCTTGTCAAATTATACCAACTAGATTTTTACTGAATTATTTATTTTTCTTGATAGTTACATATAAGGACCTAAAATTAATCATACCGATCAGTTGACAAGTAAAATCAGAAATCAATTTACCAATTGATCCAAAAGTTCTCTTATTGGATGGTAAATAAAACTGAATAAAATCAGACAAAATCATTAGAATAGATGCCAATTTGAAGTAGACAATGCCAATTTTTTGTAAAATGGTATCATTTTTAAGTTTAGAATTGAAAAATCAGAGAGATAATCTAATTTCAGTTTTGTCGTCGTTAATGGTTTTGAGCGTCAAAGGTTCCAAATGCCCCCTCCTCTCATTACCATCGTCTCCCATCTCATTTTTGTCACTCCTCACATTACTAAAATCAAATTACAAAATTAAATTAAATTAAATCAAATTAAATTTACTTTAATTCATTTGATTTGATTCAATTTAAACTAAATTTTAAAAAAGTATTTTTTTTGAAATTAAAATAACATATTAAAATAATATGTTAATATAACATATTATTTTAATTATTTTTAGCTATGAAACTTGTTATAGGAGTATATTTAGTTTATTTTTAAGTATAAAACTGTATTTATATCATTTATTTTAAAAAATATTTTTTTTATAAAATTTAGTTAATTCGATTAATTCAGGTTGTTTGATTTTTATATTTCAAAATCATATTAATCAAAATCTTTTTAAAAAATTGAAGAAAATTAAATTCTTAATTTAGTTAGAACTAAATCAATCAATTCAGTTTAATTTTTTAATTTGAATTAAATAATGAACAAATATACTCTTGATCACTTCATTTGGTATACCATCTCCATGTTATCTCCCTCTCTGTTTCTTTCTTTCTTCGTATGATTTTTCAGATATTCTCTACCATTCATCTTAATTTTTATAATTAAATTGATTTCTCTTTTTCTCTTAATATTTCTGCCGGATATCGAATTGCAGGATTGCAACCTTTGCATTTGATATAATATTTATGCCATGTTGCTGTTTTTGGCTTTCTTATTGATGACTTACTTAATTTTGCTTTTTAAATATATCACCTAAAATTTTATATTATATATATATATATATATATATATACACTATAAAATTTTACAAAAAATATTAAGCTAAAATTTTAATAAATAATCGATGTGTAACAGCCATAAATTTTAAGACAAAAAGTTATAGTAGAAGTCTTTAATTTTACAGAAATTTGGTAGAAACTTAGATTTATATGCTCTTTAGTTTTTGTGAAAATTTGAAGCAGAAATTTTGTCAGGTTTTGGATCAATATAGTATGAACTGCTAAAATTGAAAGTTATAGTTAATTTCTTGATAATTTTAAGATATATTCCAAAAGACTATTGATATGATCAAATTGATTGTTTCAAAAATCACTAATATGATTTTTAAAATATTGATTATATATATAATTATATTGCTTTCTTTTAACCTATAGTCTTCCACAGACTCTAAATTGGCTCATCTCATTTTTTATCATTTTATTTAAAAATATATAGTAGAAACTTTAAGGTTTGCTCTAGTCATTAGTCAATTTGTATGTTAATTGGCCTAATATTGTCAAAATATTTATGAAAGTGTTCTAGTTAAGGCGTATTTAATTGCATAAACCATGAGATTTATTTTGATCCCTTTCATGCATAACATATGTGAAGTTGTATATATAAAAGTTGCTCTACTTTAGAATATTAAGTCTTCTTAGCTCACTTGATGGGTTGCATACCAACCCACATCTAGACTAGACTAAGATGATTTAAGACAAGTTACTACTTGATCTGTTTCTGCGTGTGAAGTAGGAAATATTAAGTTTTTTTTTTATTTGCTGGTGAAGACATTTAAAGATAAATTTTTATTTAATAAAAAGTTATACTTAACAATGATTAAATTATATTTCCATATATAAATATCGCTTTCTTTGTACCAATTTTTTTTGGATAAAATAGTATCCTCCGTTTAAAATAAAAGTGATATGATATCTATAAACTAAATAAAAGTCATACCGCATTCAAAATAGTATTATTCATTTCAAAGCCATGCAAAAAAAAAATCTAAATAGTGAACTAAATTACTTTAATTATTGTGTTAAGTTTGATCTTAGCTTTTTTTTTTTTTTCGTGCCAATCAATTGAATGTGTAATGTTAATATTCATAAATTAAATATATTTTCCTAATTTCATCATAAAAAATAAATCATTACAATTACTTGTGTTAAAAGATTTTAATGTCTAAGTCCTATGTGGAATAAATTATATAAGAAAAAAATCATTATAGATTTCTTTTATTTTAGTAATAAAATTGTTTATTTAGAATAAATATCAAATTGATAGATTCATTAATAAAGTTTTTTAATTTTTTCACTAAATTTGATTCTTTTATTATTGTTTTTCGAATAAGAAAGTTATTAAAATAAAATTAATTTTCTTTTCAATAATCTCAAAAAAAAAAAAAAAAATCCAATGCATTCAGTATATCATAAAAATTTTTGTGGTATCTAAAAGAAATTAGATTCTTTATATCATATATAGTGAGAACTAGTAAATAGCTCGAATTTCACTAACCTAAAAACCTCATCTTCAATATTTGTTTTTTAAAAATTTCATAATTTCAGTACATAAACATGATATGTAAAAGGACATTGAGACTCATAGAAATAAGGAAATTCTTCAAATTAATTAGGCTTGACTGACTGTATAATTGATTATATGGCGTACAAGGGTTGTTGGTTGATGAATAAACATGCTCTTATTAGCCACAAAGTTTATGATGCCATGCCATGCAGAGTTTCATGCCCTCCTATTCTTGCTGGCATAAGGGTATAAAGGGTAGATGGTGAAGTGATCCAATTAGTACCTCCTTTTCTCTTGCTCATGCCACACACAGACTTATTGCAACAATCCATAAAATTTCAATCCATTTCTGGAAAAAAGTTCATTAAACAAAAAGAGAAAAAGAAAGTGAAAGGAATAATATAAGTTTTTTTTTTTTTTTGGTTCACTTTAATCAATCTTAACTTAGTCTAATAATTTAAAATTATTAAACATATGTGGTGTGTCAATTAAGTTGATGATGATGACAAGTTCTTAGACTAAGAACAAGTTGATGTTAATAAAAGCATTTCATTTGAAAGGGAAATAATTTTACATGATAAGATACAGAAAATGTATTATTTTATTCAGCATGGATAGGAACTATTATATTTGCAACTTCTGTTTTTCTTTTTTTATCTAAAAGTAAATATCAGAAAATCATTTTCCCATAATATATTTATTATAATCAATTGTAACGTAATGTAATTATATATAAAATAAAATAAAAAATAATTACATTATTGATAATTAAATGATTATTTTTGTTCACTTTTATGGAATAACTATTATACATTTGGGTTCATGAGACACTAAACACAACAACCAACAAAAGAACTACCTAATGTATGTATCCAACTTCTATTGCATCTACTTGCAATAATAAACCAGATGGCTCCAAGGAAGGGTTCTAATATTATAGATCATATAAGATCTTTATATAATTAAACTAAGGATGGATAGAGTTATAACTCATGGGATTCCTATTTTACTCTTTTTTATTATTTTATAACAAAGAGGGAACCTTCCACTCATGGAATTTGCATAAGCTTCAACTCAAAGCATATCCTTCACAAGTGTCGAACAACACCTACACAAACACAAAACGCACAATTCCTTAAGGACCCACCTCAATTTGGATAAGTCCACACTTCCACATCCTCTACATGAATGCCACGTTTGGTTTGTTTTTTTTCCCCACTTTCGCAAATTTTTTATGTTATTGTATATTCATTTTATGAATTTGATTTATTTACCCTTGATACGTCATATTATATCAATAAAACAATAATATATAAAAGCAAAAAAATATCTTTATATTTAAAATAGTTAATTTAGTTAATATGGACCAAGTCTTAAAGTGAATAAAATCTAAGTGAAATAAAAAAAAATCAAATTAATTAGTGCAATTTGATTCAATTATTTTTTTTATTTGATTTGATATGAATAAATTTTTAAAATTAAAATAATTTTGATTCAGTTTGATTTTGACGGAAAGAATTCCATTACATTGAACCAAATCGGAATTATGATCTTTATTATTAAAAATACTATAGAATTTAATATTTAACAGATTTTTTATATTATTTAATTAATTTACAATAAAAATAATTTATTTTTATTAATATTTATGTAAATATAAATATATTTTTAAAATAACTAGTTAAAAAATATATAAATTATATACTTTATTTTAAAAATTTTAAAATTAAAAAAATCAAATCAAATCAAGTTAAAATAATTCAATTCAATTGAACTTTAAGATTAAGCTCTATTTAATCTTTTTAATTTTTTTTGAATTCGATTTGATTTTGTACCCAACTGGCTATTTGTATAGTCCTAACTAAGTCTATCTAAAATCGCAAAAAAATTAAGCTTAATTCATATGTATTCAGATGATTCACCACATGATGAAAGCTCAGCTCACAATAAACATTTCTGATTAAATAAGATGTTGCACTAAGGCTTAACATGATTGCTCATCCTATTAGGATCGTACATTCTAACTTTACCCAGTATTTCCATACAAAAGCTCATATCAATTATACTTATTCTAAGTTTTACTCTAACTTCCATTTGATTTAATCATCAAAATAGGCATTTTATTTTGACCGAATTGTAATACTTTTTTTTGGGGGGGTAGATTTTAACAATAAAACTACATAACAATTATTATATCTCACTATATCATTAATTTAAAAGCAGATGATAGATTTACCTCTAGTGTGTAAATATTTTCTCATTTTACTGTTAAGCCCACCATCTCCTAAGATTAGGATAACCCTCAAAACTTTTCTAATTAATTAATGATTATGATTAGTAGTAATGCATTGTTTTAAGAAAAAGAACAATTCCCTCCAAAAAACAAAAAAAAAGAGAGAAAATATGGAATTTTAAATATAACATCCAAATCTAATAATGGAATCTTTCGTGTGTATCCATTATCCAATTAGCTATCAATCCAAACGATTATTGGATAGGGTGACGTGGAATACAGCTGTCACCGAATAGACTTGCACAACGTCCAGTGATTTTCTGCCACCTACGCAAAGGACAGCCTTTCATCCACGCGGCGCCCCGCTCGTCCACTTAAGACGGCTTGGTCCCGTGGGACTACCATAATCTTTACTATAAATTTGGTCTCATTGCCTTAGGACCAAATTCAGAGCCTATTTTCAAGTCTCAACATAAACTCGTAAACAAGAAAAACATGGCTCAAGCCATGGCCGGAAAACATTTTACTCACTGGGGTTCCGACAAAATTGTTGGATTTTCCGATGAACCAGCGAGCTTCGCAGACATTGTTTTCGGATTCTTGGAAGAACAAGAGGATTTATTAAGGAGTTCTTGCGACTCCAGTGACTATATTGAGGATGAAAATTCATGCAGTATTGAAGATAACAAAAAATTTTGGGAAACACAAAACCAACTACTTGAGGTAATTAATTTTTAATAATTCAGAATAAATTACAAAAATGTGAACTCCAATATTTGGCTGATGATATGTTAATTTAAATTGGTTATTGAAATTTTCTGTTAATTTCTTCAGGCAACATTGTATAGGAGTAGTTCCCTGGAAACTAAAATTCACCAAGCTACAAAAGAATTGTAAGGGATATTAAACAGCTAGGCCTGCATTGCAGGTGTCGGAAACCGGTGATCGGAGATTGCCGGAATTGCTTGCAAAGGCAGATTTCATTTAGGCTTCAAACTCAAGGATATAACTGTGCCATTTGCAAGTCCAAGTGGAAGAGCTCCCGGGAAATCCCATCAGGTAGCTATGTTAAATTATCATTACCTCCAATATGTAATTAGGCCATGGGGTATAGTAATTAACAAATTAATGAACTGAGGTCTCAACAATTTTTTGTTTGTTTTCACTTGGATAGGAGAACATACTTACCTGGAGGTGGTGGAGAAATTAAATTCCAAGAACAGGGAAGTAAGAGTGGTGATCGAATTGAGTTTTTGAGCCGAATTCGAGATGGCAAGAACAAGTGCAGATTACAACCGATTAATGAACAGGCTACCAGAAATATTTGTAGGAAAAGAAGAGAGGCTAAAGGCCTTAATCAAAATATTATGCTCAGCTGGAAAAAAATGCATGAAGGAGCAAAAGATGCACTTAGGTCCATGGAGGAAGCACAAGTATATGCAATCTAAGTGGTTAGGCACATGCGAGAGAACAACAACTGCTCCATTACCTGTCGGATTTTCGGACCGTCCGGGGAAGCCTAAAGCCTCCATGTTAACCTATGATTTCTTAGAGAATTTGCCTGTCATGCACTGTACTGCAGTTAGAGTTTTGTGAAGATTAAGTGGAAGAAGAAAAAAAAAAAAAAATAGAGGGAGACGGTTTTGTTTCATTAGTGTATGTTGCTGCATGAGAGTGAATAATTTGGGAGAACGTCTGTATGGGAGAGATCGATATGATAATTGGATCAACCATCCATATGAGCTAAGTTTGCTTTTTTGGTTTTTTCTCTATTCTTCTAATGAAAATTCTTATGGAGAAAGCACAATCCACCAACCCAATAAACACGATTTCAAATTGAAAATTTCATAAGCCTCTAATTTAGACCTTAAGCCTTTTAGGTAAGAATTTTGAAGAGTTTGATGACCATTGGGACATCAAAAATAGAAAACGGTTAGTATCCGTCAAAATGCACCTATATAGAGGCAAAGTTATTATATTAGTCATTGGTCTAGACTCTTTATCTTAAAATGTAAATATAAAAAAGTTAGTATTGTCAAAAAGTATCCATTAATGTTGATTGACGTGAGAAAAAAAATATTTTTTTTTTATTATTTAAGTTCAAATCTGCTGAGAACTTGTGAAGAGTTCGATTTGGACAAATTTGCTTGAATCGCCTTTAAACAAATGTACTAAACAAAATTCAGAAATTCACTCATCACCACATTGAAAAATAAAAAATTAAGTTCATATCATCCACTTGATTTTGGAAAAGAAAAAATGTAGAAAAATCTTTAATTCAACCTAGTATGTAAACATGGACTTGAGTAGATTGTCTGGGTAGAAACTATAGAAAGAATTAAGTTCAACCTAGTATGCAACAGGTGAAGAATTACGATTTTATGGTCACATTTCTTTTCTTCATTAGGCTGGCAAATGAAGGAAATATTAACGAGCAAAAGAAAGAGGAATAGGTAAAATGGGGACAAATTTCGGTCTAGGTGTCCAACTTTGGCCTGGGTACTTGAATTTCTTCGATCCAGTATGTGAAAAGAAAAAGGTGTAAACTAAAATAAAATGTTTTTAGAATTGGCTTGAAGACTAAATGGATTGTTTTTTCTTTTTGAAGCATGTATGAGTTGGTTAATATGTTATGAAAGTGTTCATTCTCAAAAAAAATTGAAAATGTTAATACATTTTTTTTGCAGGTTAATTACTTTGAACCACTAATATTTATTATATTTAAGTAAATCGTTTTTCATTTTTTAATATTATATTAAATCGTTTCGGTATTGCTATTGAAAAATCTGATTTTGAGACAAAAAAAATACAAGAGATTCTCTCTCATAGTATATTATAACTTTTTTCAATATGAGTTGTATGAATAAAAAAATTTGATTTTGAAAAAAGTTTATTTTAAATCTTTATCAATAATAATTTTTTACTTGTAAAACTTATATTAAAAAATTTATTATCAAATAAGAAAAAATTTCTTTTATTTTTATCTTAAAATTACATTTTTTTAATAACAATGCCAAACATGCTTTAAAAAGTCCTTCCAGCATTAAAATAATTTTTTTTCCTTAAATTCATATGAATATTAATTTAGTTAAATACAACAAATATCAAAGAGTTTAAAGCAATCAACTTAATAAAGTAAGAGAATTTTTGAGTAATGAAAAAAATAATTTTTTTAATGTTAGAAATATTTTTTTAATATAACGAGAAAAACATAAAAGATGAATTAATGTAATATCGAAAGTGAAAAATTACTTAATTAAATGTGATAAATGTCAGAAATTTCAGAATATTTAACCCTCTTTTAGTAAATTTATATATTTATATATTTTTTCTTATTTTTAGTGATTTTTTTAAAAGAAAAGATAATATACGATAATGTCATATCAATTTGTCCAATGAAATGGTATCATATCGAATTAATACCGCAAACTAACCGGCTTTACAAAATTAATCTTTTTTTAACCCACTTCGAAATGACCACACCACTACAAATCCTAATTTTTACCTTCCGACTCTATGTTTCTTTTTTTTTTTTTTTTTTTAATTTCCTCTCTAACATTATATGGACTTATCGTCTTCACTATCGTCTCAGCGAGTGGTGGCACAGCTAAATATTAATTAGGAGTATCAAAATGGCTCATAAAATGATAACACGACTAGCTAAACATATAAAAAATTAAATTAACAAGTTAGGGTTGAGTTTAAATAGGTTCACGCCATAAACGGACTGATCTATTTATGACACAATATTAAGCGGGTCGTGCAATGAATTGACATGCAAATCTGCTACAATCCATTTAATTTTATATATCGTATCATTCTAACACAAATTATTTATAATTTACATAATTTATATGTAATATTAAGGTTAAAATAATTATTATGTAAAATATATAAATCTTTTTTTTGTATTTATATTTTTTAAAAATTATTTAATGGTATTTATTTTTAAATTTTTATATGTTTGTATTTATTTGTAATAATATTTAAACTTTGGAGTTATATTAATTGTTATTTAAATTTTTTATTAATATTTATTTTGAACTTTGAAAATATATGATTAAAGATAATATTTGAATTGATTTTATTAAAAATATAATATTTTGTAAGTTATAAATTTAGGTGTTAAACGGGTCATGTCGAGTTATATGACCTATATACGATCCGATTAATTAAACGAGTTATACATGTCGTATTTGTATAACTCGTATAAATTTCGTGTCGTTTAGAGTTGGGATATTTTGACATGATTAATAAATGGGTCGTGTTTGTGTTAATCCTGATCGTGTCACTTGAGTGGGTTGACACGACACAAACACGACCCGCCAACCTATTTTGACACTCCTAATATTAATTTTCATAGCTAAGAGCAAAAAAGAAGCCTTGAAATTACTCATCATTGATAGTTCTTTTACCACCTAAGAGGGTAAATGACCTATCAAGAGTGTGAACAAACATAAATTTAGGGGACTGTTTCCTACACAACCACTCTGATACTTAAATTAGTATGAGAGCTTTGAGAGATTAAAGAACTTGAGAATGAGAGTAAATAATAGAAAACTCTAACAAAAAGCGTACTTTGACAGCAGTGGAGGTGATTTTTTATACTCTTATTGGTTCTAGATTCTTCAGAGACACGTGAAAAATAGTATCTATTGGATTTGTCCTTATTATTTTGAGATACTAGAAAAAGTATGTATTGCGTAACTGTCCTTTGTTATTTAAATATTGTGAGTATAACCGCCCTTTGTTGATCCTTATTTGCTAGTGAATTTTTGAATGTTGTTCGATGTTCGGTTACACAATATTCAATCTTTCAAGGGTGAATACCTTTCATTTTGAGGACATGTGTCTTGGCTAATAGTGTTCGGCTAGATGAACGTTATCACTAATCCCTTCGAAAGGTCTTATTTTCTGGCATTTATGTCAGGTATTTCCTTCAGCTGAGAGGCTGAGTTAGCCTTAGTAACGTTTGCATCTTAAACATTGTTGTTTCTTTAGTCCTTTCAACTGTCGTGTCGTTTCAACTTTTGGGTCAATTAGGAATCCCAGAGTGTCCGTTGGGTCCTCGCATTTATTAGGTATGATTGTTGAGGTATTTTCATCTTCTATATAAAGTTTTGTTAGTTTTTCTTCTTACTTCTATTGCCTTTGGAATTTTTCTGCTAATTTCTCTTGCTTTCTTCTTTCTTTTTAGTTTTTCTACCATTCTTTCTATCACATCTGCTTCAGGTACTTTAGTGTTGTTTTTTTTTTTTGCTTCTCACATTTTCTTTCTTTTTCTTCTTTTAGGACTCATAGGTGAGACTATCGAGCAACCTTTTAGCAAGATTAGAAAGTATCAAAGTGCCATTAGGGTTAAGGATTTTGACAATTTTTGGGCCCTATACTAGATACCTGACATATATCAACTATCTTGTTGTAGACTTAAGTATAAGGTTTTCAAATCATATTGATGTAAAAATCGTAGTGGTGCATTGGGAACAACTAGAGGTAGGACTTCACTTTCCTTTTTATCCCGCCTTTTTAAGTCTCCTTGTCTCTTACTCTATTTCACTCACCCAACTTCACCCGAATGCCATTAGGATCTTATGTAGTTTAATCAAGATCTATTGGGTTAAAGTTCTCAACCTTACCACTTCCTATATCCAATACTTGTATAGTGTTACTCGAAGACCCAACAAACCCTTTTTGGACCTAACTGCTAAAGTGGGGTGTAAGGCAGTTTCCTTTCTTCCTCTTTAAAGGATTGATTGAACAAGTTTTTCTTTGTTTATCATTCTTTAGACTTTGTTAATCTTCCTAGAAAATTTGCAAATAAACATGTCATCCTTCCTCTCATTATAGGTGAAGATGATAGGAACGTATTATCTAGGATCATCAGTGAATGTTCAAAGGTTCAACCTTTGTGGAAGAAATATGTTCATAGATTTGTTTGAAATCAAACCAAAACTACCTAATTTCCTACTAAAAAGTTAGAGAATGGTGATTGATCTGAAGGGAGTCTGAATCCTTTGATCCTGACCCCAACAAAAGGAAGACTGAAAGTATTTAACTCTTGCTTTTGCTCTTTTATACTTTATCAATATCTACTAAATATTCTATGATGTAGGTGAGATGGAATTTCTCAAGAATGTTCGGGTGGACCTGGACATTGAGGAGGACATCTTGGACATTTTGCCTTTGGGTGCCAAAGGTGATTTAGTTGCGGAGAACGTCCTACCTCCTCGCCTAAAGCAAACAACAGTTGTAATCCTTGAACCCCCTCCTCTCGTGCCTACCAAGAAGACACCTGCCCCTGTTGCTTTAAAAAATAAAGGGAAAGGCAAAATAGTGGAGAAGAGAAATAAATGGAAAAGGAGGAAAAACCTTTTCGAGGTAGAGAAGAACAACTTAGAAGACGAGCTTGAGGTTAAGAAAAGATTAAAGCCTTGCATCCCCAAGGGGAGGAGTGTTTGAACCCCAAGAAATGGTTGGAAACCAACTTGAACGACACTGTCCAGAACTTTGCTATTTGCGATAAGTTCTTAGAGTTTGTTGATCTCCAGCCTGACAACCAGAAGTGTTCGACCATTCCTTCTGAAAACTTGGAGCGCATTGGTGTTATTTATGTGTTTTGGGGCCTACAAGTAATGAAGGAGAGCCGTAGAAAAAGACGCACAACTGAAGAGTTTTATGCTATAAGTATTGATTAGGTTTTATCTTTATTATTGTTACAAATTCGTTCGCCTCTGTGTAATTACTTTAGTTCCAAACATGTGGTTCGGGGCAGGATGACTCAACTAATTAAGGAGCAAGAATCTGAGGTGTCTACCTTTCGCCATAATTATTTTGAAGATTTGAAGAATAAAAGGCTCTTAGCGATGAGATTAAACAAGGCCTTAACCCGGAGGTGAGCCTGCACAACTATGTAGAGGGTGTCGTTGATGTTGGTAAGGCTAGAAAGGTAGAAACATCCACCTTACTTTTCTTGGTTTTGATAACTTATGGGTAGACTGTGAAGAGGGTCTTAGAACAGGATCACCCTTGGGTGGACTTCTCCAAGATCAAACTTATAGACTTGGAGAAATTTTATAAAGGATGCATTGCTCATATTAGAAGAGATAATGGTGGAAAAATGACTTTTGATACTCTGCACCCCATTGTCAAATTCCAGTTGAACGAGAAAGATCATATGGTGAAGGTTGTGATGGTTCCAGAACTCAAAGGGACATCAACTTTTAATGGCAAATTGCATGCAACTCTGTTTGGGATGGTGAGATCGGTTCTTCCACCCATCATTCCTGAAGGGAGTGTCCAGGGTGTTGTCATTCCCGAAAAGGGTGCTCAAGGTGTTGTTGTTCCCTTTCCTGCTTCTGCTGCTCAAACCTTTAAAAGCTCCCAAGAGGTGTGGATTTGGAGGAATCTCCTACTTTAAAGGAAAAGTAAACAAAGAGGACTCTCCTTCTGAAGGCTCCCAAAAAGCACCAGCTATTGTGGATCTTCCTCCTTTTTCATCAAAATAATTGTGCTTCTCATTATACTCTATAATCTTTTTTATAACAAACAATTTTTTGTAATAAACAATTTTTATTTTCGTTCTTCACTTGTTTTTCTGCTTTTCTCATAGTGTAAAATGAAAGAATAAGTAATAACATATATAAGCTTATATACTTATATTTGACAACTTTATATTTAGTCCTTTAATAGCGAACAACCTTTGAGTTGAAAAACTTCTAAGCGTATAACTGTGAACAAGTATGTTCTTAGTTGTATGTGTTGAACTTAAAATGACTAAGTATAAAAACTTTAAGTGTTGCAAGCTCAAGTATTTAACAAGAAATGATTAAGTACAAAGATTCTTTGGAGTGTTCAGTTGATACGCAACTTAAGTAACAAGTTACACTGAGTGTAAAACTTAATAAGTTGTGACGTTTCTTACGTTATATTTAGATGGAATGACCTCTTAACTGGACCTTTATAAAGTTGATCTTGTAAGGAATAATTTATCCTAATTATACCCATGAACTATTTTTAGAAGTCTTTAATCTTAATAGGTATTTTATGGCTTTAGGAGGAAAAATCGAACTCATTTTTCTTTGTCTTTTTTTCTTTTTTTTAATGGCCGTTTAGGTTAGCTGAACCTATACATTTAAAGTGATTTGAATTTTCACTTAGTAGAATTTATGATTTTATTAGGTGAGCCGAACCTTTTATTTACTAGAGTTTATGGTTTTATTGGGTGAATTCAACCCTTTATAATGATAATGAATATTATGGCCTTTTAAGGGGGCCAAAACTTTTATGCATAAGATGTAATGAAATACCTCTTTTATTGATAGTACTTGCGAAGATTGTCTACATTTCAAAATTTAGAAATCAGTTTCCCTTATAATGTTGCTAACCGGTAAGCTCTATTTCCTATCATATTGTCAACTAGGTATCGTCCTTCGCAATTAGCTCCCGATTTTTCTACTATAATATCTCCTTTGCCTATTTCAGCTTTCCTAAGTACAAGATCACCTTTCTAAAAAGATTTTTTGGCAAACTCTTTTATTTTGTATGAAGCAACCCTTATTTTGTATGCTACTGCGTGAATGACTATTCGCTCTCTTCGTTCTTTAAGTAGGTCGATGTGCAATCTTACTTTTTTGTTGTTAGTACCTGGATTAAAATGTTAAATCTAAGAATGTTCATTTCGACCTCTACTAGAACCACTACTTCCATGTTGTAAACTAGGGTGAAAGGTGATTCTCCATAAGCCCTTCTAGGGGTCATTCGGTATATCTAGAGAATATGAGTCACTTGTTCAGCCTAATCTTTTTGGACTTCGTCGAGTCTTTTCTTTTGTCCGTTGAGGATCATACTATTAGTGACTTTCACTTGCCTATTCGTTTGGGGGTAGCTACTAAGGTAAACCTTAGATTGATGTGAAGATTTTTACAAAATTGCCTGAAGCTCTTACAACCAAACTACTTGTCGTTGTCCATGACGAGTGTGTTGAAGATGTTGACCTACAAATTATGTCTCTCTAGAAAAAATTTTCTACCTTTTTTACTGCAATGGTGGGATACTGTTTTGGCCTCTATCCACTTGGTAAAGTAATCAATGGTGATGATGATGAACTGTCTTTGTCTTGTTGTTAGGGGAAAGGACCAATAATGTCCATTCCTAAAACAACAAATGACCAGGGGCTAGTGATGCTAATCTGCTGGGACTCTTGAGATCTTATCATGTTTTTGACACTTTTCACAAGTAGGTACAAATTTTTCCGCATCTTTCTTAATCGTTGGACAATAAAACGCTTGAAGTAGAGCCTCGCAGGCCATGGTGTGTGATCCTTCATAGGTACCATAAATCTCTTTATGAATCTCTCAGAGAACATAATTTCCTTCCTCCTTAAAGACACATTTTAGCCATGGGTGTATGACTGATGTCCTGAAGAGTGTTCCATCGTGGGATGAGTATTTGGCAGCTCTTTTTTGTACCTTTAAGGCTTCTATTTGGTTCTCTAGTAATTCTCCCATGTCAAGATACTGGATGATCGGCCTCATCCAGGTATTTGGTTCTGCAATATTGAGGACTTCCTATTCATCTATGATGGGTTGTTGTTTTTCCTCTTTGAGTGGAAAGTTTTGGAATGCCTCTCTTTGTTCAGCTGCGACTTTGGCTATGTTGTCTGCTTCTCTGTTCTCTTTCCTAAGGATCAAGTGACTTTCCATGCTCCTCCTTGTTAGGTGAGTCTGTTTTACAAAGACTGACACTTCTTCAGGTATCTTACTAGATTGTCATCTTTAGCTTGAAAGTCCGCCGTAATTTATGGCTAACATGGAGTCATTGAACACCTACAACTCTTCTGCTTTCACTTCAATGGGTAAATTCAGCTTGGTTATCAAAGCCCATACATTGTATTGTTGTTAGCAACATTGAAATTCAAGGCAACAACATATATAATCTAAATTTTGCCTGAACTTTGGAGTACAATTCCTGCTCCTGCTCATTGTTCATTGGATGCGCCATCCACATGCAAAATCTAAGTATTCCTTGTCAAAGCGTTGGCCTGTTCGTCACCTGTCATCTCAATGACAAAGTCAGCAAGATATTGGGATCCATGGTTCATACCTGATGTCGTGGTCGCTGAGTTAAAGTGCCCATTGTACTTATCGTCCAAAAGTATTTGACCTTTGTAGGACTTTTCTTAACAGTTGATCTGTCCAGACTATGATCTATGATGATGTGCGCTTAAAAATAAGGTCTTAACTTTTCTGCTGAAATTATCCAGGCTATAACAAGTTTTTCTAACTTAGAGTACCTTATCTCGATCCCATGGAGGACCTTGCTAGTGTAATAACATTGAGTTACAATGCATTGGATGCATTGATTGTACCTCTTATTGAGCCAAATAACACTATCTAAAATGAAACACCATTTCTAGAATTAGAATTTTATATTTTTATCTTAGTGTATAAGAAATTTAAATTTTTATTGTATTATTTTTACTTTGAAATCTTTTGAGGATGACTTTAACTATGAAGTGTGTTTTTCATTTATTTCAAGAATTAAATTATTGAGATGTTGTAAATAATTCAAACTCAACTTTCAAGCAACATGGATTCTTGCACAAAAGATATGAAAAATAAAAGGATGTTGCTACAGGATTCAAGATGCAACTGTCACACCTCATATTTTATTGGGGTATTTTTTATAAATTTTAAATAAAATATGATTAAAGTATTTATCATTTTTTATAATAATATATTAATTTTCGAGCAATAAAATACAGTTTATTTTATAATATTATCATGAGGACAAATATTCAATCAAATTGACAAATATTTTATGAAGTTATATATATATATATATATTTAAAAAAAAACTCAAATAGAATATGATGAGGCGTGACAATTGCGGTAGGCGCGACCAACCTTTTCCAAATAAAAAATTGTATAGAAGGATAAAATTTCTCGGCATCAAAATACAAGTTACTTCCACTAAATTCAAAGTACATATAAAAATTAAGTTAAGATTTATCTACTTGATTAAAATAATAAAATTGGATGGAGATTTACCAACAGCGAAGCCAAATGACTGATACCTTCCTACTAATATTTTTCACTTTGATTCATTACATTAAGAATTGACATCAATTGAGCATCCTTTCCCGCTAATTTTAGTCAACGTATTTTTTCTCCATTTCAATTCAAATAATTCTTTTTTTATATTTCTAAGGAAGTTAACATTTGTGGAATATTTTATAAAAAATTATTATTATTTTATCTCAATGACTCTTAGGATTCACAGTGGAAAATAACTGTCTTTTTGAACTTTTCATTTTATAAAGTGAAACTAAAGTATATGAGTGGAAGATGAGTGGTACAACAACACTTAAAATACTAATTTTTCATGTAACACAAAATTGTGCAAAATACTTAAAAAAAGATAAGGCTATTTTTTTATATATTTATGTTTCAGGAATAAATAATTTATTAAAATTAAATAGATTGAATTGATGGTAAAAATATTAAATATTTATATGGAATACTGAATTAATGAGATTCTAAACAAAAGTAAATCGAGTTTAATTTCTATGCAATATAATTATGTAATTTTTCTAGGCTCCATTTTGCAAGAATGGATTATTTGTCTTGGGTGGCAGTCACAATGAGCGACAACTGTTAGCAATCAACCTTTACTCTCTTCATTTCAAACAAAATTATTTACTTTTTTTTTTTAATAATTCAAAATATATGTCCACTTTCATTAAATTTTTTTTATTTTTTTAAGAAAGTACTATAGTTTCTACATAGAAATGATTCCAACATATATAACTTTTCACTTTGTGCCAATTTTAGCAGTTTCCATGAAACAAAAGAAAAAGGTGTCAACAAAAGTAGTACAGGAGAGGATCCTTGCGGCAAGTCCTTTGTAATGGAACGACCCCAAAGTCAAGTCGTTCGGTTGTCAATTTTCTGCGGCCGAAATTTGTACAGTGATACACGTACTTTTCTAATATTGCTTTGTCTTATTGCCACGTGCAGTGATCCCCCATTCTTAGTGCTCCAACGTAGCCCATCAACGGAGTTCAGTTGTCTGAATTAACGTGGGACTGATGACGTTGGCCTTCTAAAATTGAATATCATTGCTCGCATGGTAAAACTATACCTGAAGTCGGGGGCGGCGGCTCTGTCTTGTTTTCTTTCATCGGGTGATGGCCCGGTTTTATGTCGGGTCGATTCACCCAACTGAATTATTTGAAAATTGGACCCACACATTATTTAAAAATTATACAATTATATATCAGTTTTAGCGAATTTAGAGTTTTCACCCTGTTTAAATTTTTTAAATTTTATTTAGTTTAATAAAATTTACTCAAATATAACTAATTTCATAAAATTAATAAATTCTAAAAAATTCTAAATGAATTGTTTAATATATCAAATATAGTAAGTTTGAATTTATAAATAAATTTTATAAAATTTTCTTATATTCATTTATCCCCAAATACATTCTTGAACTCTTGAATCTTTAATTTATTGAATTTTTAACCCTTAGGTTTCATTAAACTATCAAATTTTTGTTTTTTGTTTTTATAAAATTTCCTTTATTGCTTGAAATTTATAAGAAAATGTTTAACTTTTTACTCTCAAGATTTTTAAAATCGTAAAACATGAAAATCTTATTATATGCTCTAAACTGTCATAAATGTTTAAAGTTTATCTATTAAATCCTATAATTTCATCAGGTAATTATGAGTAATTATTTTATGTGGCATTATATTGTTAGACGAGTATATAATTTTGTTATCAAAATTCTAAACTAACCGAAAAACAAACATTGACAACTAATTCTCACTTGACAAAACTGAATAAAACAAAAAAATGGCCAATTGTACTGATAGAACGAAGCCAGAGATGTTGGCTATAAAAAATGTGGCATGGAAAACCAGTTGGTATATTTACATTAACTTCAATATTAGCCACTCATGTGAAACTACAAAAATAAAAAAGGAAATTCTCATGTTCAAAAAATATCTGAATGTAATGAAAAGAAAAAGAATTTAGGTATCATTTGATTTGAGGGATTTCAAACAAGAGATTTTATAAAATTTATGGATTTGAGTTAAATTTATTGTTTAACAAATTAAAAAATGTCACAATCCATGAATTTTGTAAAATCTATTATTCTCCAAAATCTTTCATTTTAAGGATTTCACTTTTCCTACTTAAGAAGTGAAAATGTTCAAATCCATTATTTTTAATAAATGATGGATTGTTATAATATTTTTTATTCGTAGATTATCCTTAACAATTTATGGATTTTATATTCAAATCAAACAATATAATTTTCAAAATTCATTGATTTTTCTATCTATGGATTATAAATTCATTGATTTCGTCAAATCCATGAATTTTGAATTCTCTCAATCCAAACAAGGTCTTGGTACATGAAAAGTTAGATAAACGAAGGTGAAGGAAATGGATTGTTGATAAGGGGATGGGTGATAATAAACTTGAAATGCTAGTTTGATTTTGCATTAGAGATTGACAAATGGATCAGGTCGGGTTGTTTCAGGTTGGGTTGTTTTTGGATCGACTTTGGTTGCTCGAATTTCATACATGTTCATATCACCCTATCGAGTCGTGCGTATACAAAAAAAAATTCAGATCAAGTTTTGATTTATTCTTAAAATTGATATTTCCGGTCGAATCATTTGTTATTTAATTTTAAAATGTCTATTTTGATTTTTTTATCATTTATGTACTATTTTCTCATAATTTGTTAAGAGAGAAATGATAATTTTCTCTTAAAAATATTTTTAGTAAGACAGATTTTATATAAAACAAAACTTGATTGAAAATTTTTATTTTTATTTAAAAGCTTAATAAAGTAAATATAATTTATTTTCAAGCAAATGACTATATATAATGAAAATAATTGAATTAAGTCAATATAAAATTCCATTTAAGTCATATATTATAATTTAAATTAATTTACAAACAAATATATAATGTCCAATGAAAGAAAATCACTAATTATAAAAAAATTTGTGCATTATGATAAAAATTTGTGTGACATATCTAATTTAATCGTAATAAAAATCAAATTTATTAAGATTATTATAAAAAAATAAGTAAAATTGTGATAAATTTCTTTTACGGATTAAATCATTTAAAAAAATCATGGTAAAAATTTAATGTAATTACTCCAAAATTCAAGCCTTTATGCAATATTAAATTATATTTCAAGCTTCTAATTGAGTCAATGACACTGTAATTTGATGAATTGATTTTAATTATATTTCAAGTTAAAAATAGAATTTAGTAGAGTATATTTAGACTTAGTTGACTTTTCTATTTTTTTTAACTAGTTTAATTAAATTTAAAATTAAGTTTACGACTTACCTAATATACTACTTTTATTTTTATTCAATTTAATCTTATTTTACTTAAGTAATTCTATATGATGAATTTTAATTTTATATTTAAATTTGAAATTAAAAATTTAAAAATTTAAAAATTTAAATAGATAATTTATAAAAAATTTTCAATCTCTCAATTTTTTTTTTAAATTTCTCTCAATCTTCTTAAAAAATTAATTTTATATTTTAAATAATAAAATTTTAAAGTATTCAAATAAAAACTTCTAAAAAATATTTAAAAAATCAATCACATTAGTTTAATTGCGATGGTAGTTTTATTTTTTAATTAATTTAATCTCATTCTTGCTTAGTTAATTTATTTTGTATTTTTGGATGATGAATTTTAATTTTATATTTAATTTAAAAACTACAAATTTTAAATTTATAATTCATAAAATATCTCAATCTTTCCGTAAAAAAGTGATTATTATTTTTTAAATAATAATTATTTAAATTATTTAAATAATATTCTTAAAAATATTTAAAATTTTTTTTCATGAATTTAATTAAAATGATATTTTTATTTTATATTAAATTTAATACCTTTTTTTTGCTTACATAAATAATTTATAAACTTTTATATGAAAAATTTTATATTTTATATTTAAATCTATAAATTTTTAAAATTTGAATTTAGAATACATAAAATCTCTTAATATCTCACTTAAATTTTGAATTTATAACACATAAAATTTTTCGATATCTCATTTAAAATTTTTTCTCTCCATCTCTCCTTAAAATTTAATTTTTATATTTTAAATAATAAACTATTTAAAAGAAATTTATAAGAAATATTTAAAAATCAATTATATGAGTTTAATTAAGATGATACTTTAATTTTTATTCAATTTAATCTCATTTTTTAATTAAATTAATTATATTATATACTTTTTTTTAATAATTTTGTATTTAAATTTAAAAATCTAAAAATTTTGAAATTTAATTTTATAATTTATAAATCTCTCAATCTCTCATTTAAAAAAAAGTTATTTCATTCTTTCATTAACAAATTAATTTATATATTTTGGA